>CAOLHI010004451.1:0-229280 GCA_948474755.1 Ctenosaura bakeri | reverse complement strand
TTCTCGAGGTTCCAACCTGCACTGGCGTGGAACAGCTGTTATCGATCCCTGTATGGAGATATAGGTCATGAGGAGGACTCAGTAGCAGGGCTAACACATTGGATGACACTCGCAATACCATTATGCATTGCTCCAAGCACTCTCCCACCCCACATCTGCCCCTGGGGAACGAACTTCAATTCGAAATACTTGGGAATCAGTCTCGAGCATTATATCACCACATGCTCAGCATTAAATTATTGAGAGCCTGGGATTGATTGAGGTCTGCATGTGCCCTCCAGCATCGTGTGCAAGGGGTCATCCGTGTTGCTAATGTGCGTTTGCGTGGCACCAAGTAGGATCACAATCATAATGCATTCACAACAAGATGAAAATGAAATAGTCAACCCCTAATCCCACCTCAAGAACCACTGATAAATATGGCTATATGGCATATAGCCATATATGTGTGTGTGTGTGTATTCATGTGTGTGTGTGTATACCACAATCGCTTTGTGGGGGTTTCCAAGGATTTGCTGAAAAGCAGCATTTTTGAAAGAGCAAAACTATTTTTGGCTTCATATGTTACCTAAATACTCTGAAATATAGTACAAATAGCTAAGGCGCATAATGCATTCCATTTTTATAGAATAATGCATCCCATTTTCATTTCAATACACAGGTCAACTACTTGAGCTCCAAAATCAATACAATGCATATTTTTCAAGCAATGAAAACCTTTTCTTGGGAAGCACTGAAATTGTTAAAGCTGAATTCCTTTTACACTAATCTATATGAAAATGTCAAATGGAAATTTCTTCTCTGATTACACACGCCCCATGCGTACAGGTTGTGGCTGCTTGCATGGTTGTACCTTTCCAATAATTGGTTTAATTGAAAATTAATATGAGCAAGCACAAATCTTTGATGGGGGGAGCAAAAACAATACCTATTATTTTCTTGTCGCACATCCACCCTGGCTTACCGGATGTGTCTGCATCAGACGACTCCTGAGTGTTTTCCTCAAAGAGTTCTTCACTCAGCACCAGCTCTTCAACTATAAAATAATAGAGACATGAAAGTGGCTGGGGGGGGATTTGGGGGCAAAAAAAAGCAACAGGTTTAACTGAATTGATCATACCTTCTGCTGCAGCAGGATCGTCCACAGCGTGCTCTCTATCCTCTGCCACCTGCAAGCTCACGATGACTCTGGGTGGATGGGCACTCGCGTCTCCCCTCAATATTCTTGCCAGTTCCTCAAAGTATGGACAGGTTACTCGGGCAGATCCTGTCCTTTTGTTCGCAGCAACCGCGTGATGGTAGTCCAAACGCAGCCTTTTAGTTTTGGTCCTGCATTCCTCCGCAGTCCTCCTATGTCCCCTCCTAGTCATTTCCTTGGCTATGTCCTCGAAAATTTCTATGTTTCTGTAGCTGTCCTGGAGGTCCATTTGAAAGCACTGTTCGCCCCAAACGTCCAGCAAATCCCTGATCTCTGACGAGCGCTATGCCACCCCCCTCCCTTTTGCCCTCTTCTTCCTAATGTCGAAACCTCCCTGTCTAGGGCTGGAAACATTGCCATGAGTGGATTCCTGGCTTTCCATCTCTCCCTTTCCTAGATTTCTCCCCGTTGCAAACCTGTATCCCTCACCACCCCGTTCCTCCACCTCAAAATGGCTCCTTCCAGCTAGGACCTGTGGAGCTCCTTCTCGGCGAGACCTTGCACATGCACAGTACCATAGAACCCAGAAATTTCGCACCGCGGCACCACCACCCCCCAGACAGCGGAGGAACTGCATGCATTCTGTGGGTGTGGAGAGTCAGGAGAGGAGGGTGTGTGTGTTTGAGGCTTATTGTGGATTGCTCTGTTATTCTTTATTATTACCTGCAATTTCTTTGAATTCCCCTCTAAAATTTGCCCTGTATCTTTCCATCCTCCCCTTTACTACCTTGTTTTTGTATTACTTTCTCCCTTTTCTCAACCCCTTTATTAGCTTTGCCCTTTTTCACTTTTTTCATTTTTGGACAGTTAGTTTATCTTAATATTGTGGAAGGGTGTGCTAGCATTTTTTGAGAGAGAGAGAGAGAGAGTGGGGTTTTTTTGTTTTGCTTAATTGCAAGACTGCTTTATGGAGCGTGAGGGGGCTCTGTGGGGTGAATTTGAGACCAAGGAAATGCTGTCCATGGTCAGATGGTGCAGTGGTGTGCACGTACTGTTATGGAGTACAAACACTCCGAATAAAGAGTACTATGAGAGAATTGCGTACAGGTTGTCGCACCAAGGGTATGAGAGGACAGCAGCGCAGGTTAACTCCAAGTTTAAGGCCATCAAGGCATCATTCTATGATGCAATGGAGCGGTTTAACGGCCATCCCCCCACGCTGCCAGGCCACCCTACTTTTCCACTATGCTAAGGCTTTGGAAGGCTGCTGGTTGTCCTTCCTGGCATGGTCATCGTCGAGGACGTAAGTAATGTTCGCTCCCATCCCTGCTGCATTTACCAACTGGGAAGTTGTTATATGATATCCAGACAGAGAGGCCTGCTCCTTCCCTCTGCAATCTGCATACACACTTAAAACCACATGTGCCACTCACACAGGCGGAAGACGACATGAGTCAGGCTCCCGTCATGAGGAAGATGTGGATGGAGGCCGTGCATCAGAGAGGGAAGGTAGGCACAAATCAATTTTACATGAGTGGATGATTTCCACTATGGTCCTATATTTTCCTCTGTGTTGTCACAAACTGGGTGACAGGTGTCATTTTGCTTTTCAAAAGGATGGGGGGGGCGGCATGTTGTTCCAATTTAATTTTGTTGTTTTCTGTCCACCTCTCTCTTACGCGCAAGAAACCATCGTGAAAAGAGACACATCGGGGACTGGCGAGGAGGCAGAACCAAGAGGTGTTGCCGAGGTTCAAGGTAAAAGATTTCAGAAGCAACGTGTGAAAGGAGGGCCATAACAACTTTACTGTTAATTACATTCAAGCGTTGTGTTTAGCCTGATTTTTTTTTTTTTTTTTGCATGCCCCAGCCGAAAGAACAGAAACGCCAGTGGGATCTTCCTCCGGCTCCAGCCCGGGGAGACTAATAATAGATATTCCGGAGGAATTTGTGGCAACTGTTGGAGGTGAGCCACTTTTAACATTGGAACAGTAGTGTTGTAAATTAAGGAATAGACAGGACAACAGTATGGCATACAGATCTTTCTTTTTTTAAAAGGTGACATCATGACCCAGAAGAGGACAGGGCTAGAGGACACCACTGAGGAGATTCCAGGACCATCAACAGCTGGCAAGTTCATCAGTAATCTATTGTTATTGTAATTTTAACATCGCAATTCTAAAAGCAATGTGTAGGCATAGAAGCCAATGTTATTTGCCGTAGGTCCATCCCATCAGCAGCAGTCTACTGTAGCGAAGGCGATGATGGTCACGCTGAAGGAGATAGAAGAAAAAAAACAACAATCTCTGTCAGTTCTTGATCACCATAATAGGGAGGTAAGGGAAATGCAATGGCTCTCGGCCATTGTGTGACCAGGGTATTCAAACTAGTTTTTTTCTCCCCACAGATGAATCTGCATAGAGAAGCCTGAGCGAAGTTTCCTTGGCCCTTGATCAAGTTTCCTCGGCCATCGATCAATCTTATACAGGGATATGCAGCGAAATAAGAATCCTCAGAAAAGAAATACAGAAGAGTAAAAACCTGCAGTAATTGGAAATGTAAATAATGTTCTCACCCTTTTGTGAACCCACACAGAAATGTTAAACCCAGCACACCCCTATTTTTTGGATGTTTCCACCCCCTTAGAATTTGTAACTTGTTTTTTTTATAAAGCATTTCTATAAAAAAAAATTCTAACTTTCTGATGTTCTTGTTTCTTTCTTATGCACTTCCAGTGCTGAACATGTTTGCCTGTGTGTGGATCTGTGTGTCCATGTGTTGGTTTTGTATGGCGGGTGCTGTATACTGTCTTACTTTGGTTGAGAGAGTGTGACAGCAAGACAGGGAGAGTGTGAGACAAGGGATATGGCAGGAGGGAGGGATTGGAATAGATGGTAGGGTTTGTGTGCCTAAGTGTTGCTTTGGTTAGGGACTTCCTGGAGTGCTGAATGCTGGCCGAGGGGCAAGGGAAATGCTGCCTACTAGTCAGAGGGGTGGATAGTGTTGTGCAAGGTAATTTCTACCTTACTCCCTCGCCATTGTAATGTTGGAGATGGTACCAGTACCTTTTCTGACGCTGCAAGGTCCTGGACATGGCGCAATGTAACCAAAGTCCAGGAATGGTGTCTAGACAGGGAGGACTACACATCCCATGTGCGCCTGCGGAGAGAGGGCAACGTTAATTGCTCTTCCCATGCACCCTTTCCCAATTCCTACCTTTATCCCTCGCTGGTGTAATGTAGGAGACGGTTCCAGCACTTTTTCTGACCCTGCAGGGACCCGGAAGCGGTGCAATGTAACCAAAGTCCAGGAATAGTGTCTAGACAGGGAGGACTCTGCTGAGGCAGAGTCCTCACTGGACCCAGGACATCCCCTCCCTCCCATCCCCCCCCGGAGGTGCTTTGCCAGCCGGAGGGGTGGGATTGCGGCTGCTTTTGTTCAGGGTGCGGAGGGAAGGACAGCCGCAGCGCAAAGCCAGGCCACCCTCCTTTGGAAACCTAACCCCGTTCCACCTCCCCCCGCCACACACTTTGTTTCCCTTCTGTCCCCTGCTGCAAAGGCCCCCCACCCCATTTACCCCCATGCTCTGGGCACTTCTGGGCGAGAGGCATGTGAGCGCCACAACGCTTTTCCTGAGCGAAAGGGCCATTTCAGTTGTTGACACAAACGTCTGCCACAAGTCCCAGCACAGTTTCTCTGAGGATTAATAATTAAACGGCAAGGCTTCCCAAAGGGCTCGTGTGTCGCTCTCCTCCAAGAACAACGAGGCCCGCCATGCCCTCCCCTTGCTCTTGTGCCAGGTTCCCTCGCCCCTGCCGCAGCTCCCCTGGCTCCCACATCTAACGGCCTCTCCTCTGGGGTTTTAATGGTCAGATTCCTCCATAGGAGACTTCCTGTTGCCATCCTCTGAGGCTGAGAGAGAGTGTGACTTGTCCCCCAAGCCCTGCCCCCCCAACCGCATATCCCCAGCCTCCTGAACTGCCAACAGCCCCATGCGCACATGCAATACTTATTTTAAAGTGATAAATAAAGAAAAAAACCTATTCATTTAATCCAAACTACATACCTGCAATCTTTTTTCTTTTTTCTTGCTGTAGCTCTTGACCGCTTTCTGAGGATTAAAAAATGGCGCTGTCCTGTTCTTTGTGGGGTGGGACCAACCGCTGAGGCTGTCCACGCCCACAGCCCGCCCTCCATTGATCTCATGGGCGAATCAGCGTGTATCTGTGCTTCTACACAAATGAGCACATACGCAATAGCGCACCTCGGGGAAAAAACCCACATTTTCTCAGGTTTTTAAAAGCACGCGCAACTGCGCAGATTGAGGTGTGGAACTGAAAAATTATATACGACCCAGTGCACTCCACGGTGTAGAAGACCTCCGTTAGAGGTCGTGCTGCCCCGTTTTTATTACCCCGTGTGGAAAGGGCCTTAGAGAAAGAATTGGTAGCATAAGCTTTCATAGACTCAAGTTGACTTCATCAAATGTATGGAGTGAAGTGCCTAAGAACAGGTCCATGTCGTAATAAGATTGAGTAGCTATGAGTATGTCTAAATAGCAATAGAAATGTAAAACTCGTGGGTATGGTGATGAACTGACATTCATTTTTAATGAAGGCCATTTGAGGGCAAAGGCAGAAAGAAAGATGTTGCCAAGGTGAGTAGATAATCATATGAATAGTGGAGGGAGTTATTGGAATGTAGTGTGATGCCGGCTGGCAACTAGAAAGGAGATGTGATAAATTGGCCTGACATAAACATTAGGAATAGGGACACACAAAAATCAGTAGCAGAACACTTCAGTCTTCCTGGGTATTCCATCTCAGACCTCAGAACAGCAGTCCTTGGGGGAAAAAAACTATAAAGGAAGATTGGAAAAAGCAACAGCAGAATTGGAATATATCCACAAACTCCAGTTCATCCACAGTGGGTTGAAAAGAGACAATAGTTTTCTGGCACACTACACATATTATAACATTAGTTAACACCCCAGCCTCACGAGGGCTCTCCTGGCCAGATTATCACATGGAGTTTGGTGCAATTTATTCCCACGCAAGAAGGTGATGCCTGAAACTGGACTGATCTTTGATTTAGGGACAGATTTAAGACCTGCTGAAGCCCCAGACAACAAGCACTACAAAAACAAAGTATTATTTTAACAATTCTGTGCAATCTGAAAGTTAGTTTTTAAAAATTGTATTTAAAGGCCACCGTGTAATCTGAGGTCCTCAAATCTCATTTACCTAGTTTGTACTAACTTTAGCTTGTCTTTGACCTGACTGAACATTATTTTAGCACACCTGTTTGAATGCCACTGAGAATTATCTTCTGCTTTAACAATCAGGGCTGGCCTAAGATATTTTACTGTTGAAGCAAAAAAAACAGGATGGTCATTTTCCAGTCCATATACAGAAAAAGTATTCTTACTTCAACATTGCTGAAGAGATAGTGGACCCATTCACATTGCACAGTGCTTCCATTTTTATTGCCAGAGCAACATCCCATGGAATCCTAGGATATGCCGTTTAGGGGAGGCGTGTAGAATTTTCATCCAGAGAACTCTAATGCTTCCCTAAACTACAAACCCCAGGATTCCACAAGATGTTGTCATTGCAGTTAAAGTGGATTATAGATCCTGAAATGTGAAGAAATAACATTGACTACTAAAGTTAAGATTGTCCATGCCATTGTATTTCCAATTTCTATGTGTGATTGTGAAAGCTGGACAATGGAGAAAGCTGACAGAAAGAGAATCAACTCCTTTGAAATGTGGTGCTGGAGAAGAGTTCTGTGGATACCCCGGACTGCTAAAAAGTGAAATGAATGGGTCCTAGAGCAAATCAAGCTTGAACTCTCCCTAGAAGCCAAGATGACCAACTATTAAGAGAAGAAGCAGGGCTGGAGTAACTGGGGAAGTAGGCAGGGCTGGGAGTTATTCCAGCATCATTTTATTTCTGAGGATGATAGAGCTGAAGAGAAGCATGTGTGGGCCTCTGCCATCAGCCAGGGGACCAGGGGTCACTAGGAAACTATTCCCACCCCACTGGGAAGAGCACATACATACCCTCCAACAGTTCACAGATGAAAATCAGGACACGTATGGCTGAGCAACACCAGAGTGTGGTCAAAATGCAAAAGCTGTTGATGAGAAAGCACAGACAAACTAGAAGAGGCTGCTTTGCCTGAGTCTACAGGAAGCAACAAGATGCCACCCCTCCTTTGCTTTCCCTACTGCTGAGTTAATTGTGTGCTACTTTGGCACTTTGAACTCACTTTGCAGCAACTGTAGTAATCTGATGGACCAAGGAGAAAAGTGGGAGGAAGAGAGATCAGCTGGGAAATTTCAAAAGCTACTGAAATAGATGGGATGACAGAAGATTAATCAGGTCTGTCCCTGCCAAACTGGGACAGTTGGAGGATATGAGAGCGTAATTATAAGGAGGAGACCAATCTGCCCCATCTGTGAGCCAGAGAAACCAGGGCAGGGGGAAGGGTGCCTTTCTTCCGGCCAGACAGGACACTCACTTTCAAGTGCTGAATTTCCTTGGGACTTCTGAAGGAAAATAGGATCTCACGCATCCTTGGGCTGGAGGAATAAGAGCCCCTCTGCAGTGTAGGTTGCAGTTTTTGCTTGTGCATCCTAATGTTACCGTGACTTCTGAGGGTCCCCTGGGGGACACCTTGATTTACTCCAAAAATGCAAAGACGGGGGAAATTAGCAGAGCACTAGCTGGGCAGACCAAGGGGCAAAGAAACCCAGTGAGACCTTCAACCCAATTTTTATGGGGTCAGACCAAGTAAGAAGCTAATGAATGAATTTTATTAACAAATATGTTCTTATGCACAAACGCAATCACTCACTCACACACATAAGGCCAGTCGAGAAGGGAAAGAGGTGAAAAATTATAAGGGACAAAGTGGAGAGGATGTAAAGGCAGTAACGCTGCACTTGTCCAGAAGTCTTCAGTCCGTGAAGCGGCGAGAAGAAAGGAGCTCAGCCAAGAGAGGCGGCCAACAGAGTGCCCGTCTGCTAGAGTGGCAGGGAGTTCTCCGAAGAGACCCTCAAAAATGGGGACTACTTATAGGGCAGAACATACCTCGAGGGGAGGCCCTCTTCCTGGGAAGAACAATGGCCAAAATAAAAGGAAAAATGTTGCACAATAGCAACTTGACCGTTTGCATGATTGGTTCATGTAAATAGACCTTGCCCCTGTAGGATTCGTCAAAGTAAGAGTTGCTCCACATGGGGAAAACCTAGTAATCCCCTCAAATTGACTTTGTGGCCGAGGACCCTTTTGTTGGTGCGGATGTGCCTTGCCTGAGGTTTCCTTGGGAAACGTGACTGGGGATTTCCTGGCCTTGACCTATGTCCGGTCGCTTGACCTATTTGTCTACACATCCACCCGGTCAACCTCTCTGGCATATCTGATATATTGGATATTAGTTTTATATCCCCTGGGAGGGAGTCTGCCAAGGGAGTAACACTAACCTTCTACTGGGACCAGAGCAAAGCTACGTTTTGGACTACAGCTCTCCGATTTCTCCATACACCTTGTCCATTGGCTATGCTGGTGGGGAAAATCTGGGATTTGTAGTCCAAAAAGGGGAGAGGGGAGATAAAATTCTGCTTATAGGCCACTTTGGCCAATTATATAGTATCATTATATTATAATACATCAGTGTGAAAGATCAGACAAAGAAGTGGGGGGTGAAAGCCATGTCTCTACTCTTAAGGCTGCAGCACAGCCTTCCCTTTGGCAAAACGTTTGGAGAGTCATGAAGGGGCAGCAAATTGTATGTTATTTCATTCACCCCCATTGCAATTTTAAAATGAAATCTTTGGGTCAGGCCCAGCTGACTACTTTGAATAAGCAAGATTTTGAAAAAGCGAATGACTGAGGGGGGGGATTTTAAAGCCAGAAAGCTGGCAGCAGCTCTTTTTAAAATTGTAGAGGAAAAAGGAGTGTTTCTGTACTCCAACTGGCCAAAAGTCTTTGCACGGTCAGCTCATAGACTCCTGCTGTAGCTTTGCAAGGAGCAATGAAGAACAAAACTCTAGGGTCACTTCTGCATTTCTGTTATACTGCAATTACTCCTCTTCCACCCTCCTGTGGAACTCTGGGGTCTGTAGCTTCCTGAGGCCAAAGGGCTGGAATTCTAACAGTCCTCCCCTAAACTGCAAACCCCAGGATTCCACAGGATGTTGAAAGTGGAATAATAGCACTACAACAATGTAACGTGGAACCGGCCTAGGCTGAAGCGGTTTCGCTCACTGAAATCTCCAGCACATGGTCAAGCTGAGGTATGGGACTACAACTCCCAGAAGCCCAGGTGGCTGGGGAATCTGGGGGTTGTGGTCCTACAACTCAGGTTCCCAAGGCTGTCCCACACGGGAGATGCTCTGGAGAAGGTATTGCAAGCCAGAAGGTTGTGAGTTCGATCCTGCCGGGCTCCAAGGTTGACTCAGCTTTCCATCCTTCCGTAGGTCGGTAAAATGAGTACCCAGCTTGTTGGGGGCATGTATAGAAATGTTCGAAATACATGCTATTTGTAAGTTGTTCGCCGCCTCGATCCATATGAAGAGGCAGGATACAAATTAATAATAATAATAAAAAAGGTATGGATATCACTCTGCTGTGCTTTGGCCCTATTGAAAGAGCAGACATATTGGCCATTTCCGCACTACAGTGTTAAAGTGCGGCTATTCCACTATCAACCTCGTATGGAATTCTGGGGTTTGTAGTTTAGGGAAGGGCACTTCGAATTCTCAGCCAAAGAGCTCTTTGGTCTCAGGAAACTACAAATCCCAGAATTCCACAGGGCGTCGAAAGTGGAATAATAGCACTTTAACACTGTAGTGAGGAAATGGCCATAAAGATGCTCAGTACTTGTACAGGCAAGAGACTCAATAAAATTATTTCTATTAAACTTCCCACAAGACTGGCAGCATCTTGTTTGCCTGGTGTATTATTTATTAGTTGTACTATTTGACAAATATGGTCCGGTGTTTAAAACAAATCAGTCTATTGGACATAAACGCTGCCATTTACAAAAACAAATTAAAACTGTATTTCCTCAGTCGGAGTCTGCGTGTGTTTAACGGACCACCTTCATGTTTGTCCGTTAAAGTTTTAAAAAAGAAAGAACGAAGCACATACGCACGTGATCCAGGGCTTGTAAAACAAACCAGCGAAGAACAGGTGAGGTGCCCAGAAGGGAGACCACCCTAAATTAATTAAATTAAGCGGCCACCCTAAATTTTGCTCCGGCAAAGGGGCAACGTTGAAACAGGGAGCCTGTTTATGTCCCTTAAATCTGATCACAGTCTGGCCCGGCGGAAGAAACCTCCCTCCCTTGCGGGGAAAACTTGACTTTGCTCCTCTCTGAGCGACTCTCCCTCAGAAGCTATTTTTACATGAGGCAAATAGGGACTGTGGATTGGATATTAAAAAATATATATATATATGACATGCCTTAAAAATGTCAGCTTCCCGCCAGGCACCGCTGGGATTCGAACCCAGGATCTCCTGTTTACTAGACAGGCGCTTTAACCAACTAAGCCACGGCGCCCGCCGCTGGGGCAGAGGGTGGAGCGGCCTTCATGGCTGCCACAGACAGAGACGTCCGCTTGTTGCGTTCGAGGCAAACGGGCGGGAATCGGCACAAGGACCTCCCCCTGTACCACGAATGCACTTCCGGTCGCCTCCTTAGCCTGTGCAAAGCGGGTGGTGAAGGAGACGTTTTTTGACTGACAGCTACATAAAACACAACAGGCCTGCAGCCGCCCTTCAAAGATGGGCGGGGCTAAGACCGGGGCTCCCTCCTCCTCCGCTTCCTGTGACTAACGAGGCCCTGGAGTGGAATTCGGGAGACGTTACGGTACGCATGCGCGAGCAGGTCATCTGGCGGAGGGTAAATCCCATGGATCTGAACGAGGTTTATTGTTGAGTAGCCTTGCAATGGATTAGGCTTAAGGCGGGGAGGGGGAGACGACGTGCTTTGCAGGGACAGCGTTTGTTCACGCTTCTGTAAGGTGTAAATTCTTAATATTAAAATCTATAAAGGCAGGGGTCTCAGGGCCTGGAGTCTCTCCTCCAGTGGGGGGGGAATCTCAGGGTGAGAGCGCTGCCTTGAAAAACCTGTATAGATACCTCATTTCTTCTGTGCTTAAGACTTTTTAGATTATTGGAATAGCATCCTCTCAGCAAATGTGGTTGCCAGAGGGCTGTCCTAGGTTTTGGCCCTGGAATTTCAGGGCCTAGGACAGCCCTGACTGGGTGGCCAGTTCGGGATCAGTCCAGGCCCTGAGCTTTCTAGGCCAGAACCTGAGACCTAAAGATGGCCCTCGGTTGTGGCATTAAACATCATGCATTAAGTTATCAGCTGCAGTTGCTCATAGCGCATTACTCACAGACAGAGAGAGAGGTTGTTCCCAGCTGAAGGTAAAAGGAGGGGGTTATGACTTCTCACCTTCTTAGCAAGACAGGATAAGGGATGTCTAACCCAGCCCCTTTCCTTCAGAGAGAGTGGAGTGTGAGGCCTGGCACCACAAGGACCAGGAGGGAAGGATGGAGATAACTAAGCCAAATACACAACCCCCACTGAAGAGTCTTTGCAAGTTGTAGCAACACATTAAACCAGAGACTTGCACTGAAGCCTCTCTTATTGCCTGGAGCTGACCTCTACAAACCCCCAACCCTGAAAGATGGAGATCCTGGAAAACTGGACCTGACCCCTCTCAAAACTAGAAAATTTGGACTTTCTGCTCTTGCCTGGGGATGACCCCTGAGAACAGGGGACAACGCTGTGCTATTGAGAAAGCCAATGCAATTCTTGGCTGCATCAATAGGAGTAGGGTGTCTAGATCAGGGGAGGTACTGGTACCACTCTACTCTGCTTTGGTTAGACCCCATCTTGAATACTGTGTCCAGTTCTGGGCACCCCAATTCAAGAAGGATATTGACAAGCTGGAGCAAGTCCAGAGGAGGGTGACCAAAATGGTGAGGGGCCTGGAAGCCATGAAGCCCTATGAGGATAGACTTAGAGAGCTGGGGATGTTTAGTCTACAGAAGAGAAGGTTAAGAGGGGACATGATAACCATGTTTAAATATTTGAAGGGATGCCACGTAGAGGAAGGAGGGGGCTTGTTTTCTGCTGCTCCAGAGACCAGGACAAGGAGCAATGGATTCAAGCTGCGGGAAAAGAGATTCCACCTGAACCTCAGGAAGAACTTCCTGACAGTCAGGGCTGTCCGGCAGTGGAATATGCTGCCTTGGAGCGTAGTGGAGTCTCCTTCCTTGGAGGTTTTTAAGCAGAGGCTTGATGGCCATCTGTCGGGAGTGCTTTGAGGGTGTTCCTGCATGGCAGGGGGTTGGACTGGATGGCCCCTGTGGTCTCTTCCAACTCTACATTTTTATGATTCTATTGAGTTATGGGAAAAACTGTAGTAAATAGCCAAGTGTCCTTTCCCTTGATCACTGCCAGTGAGGGAAGTGCAAAAGTTAAGGGGCTAAGCTTCCCTATATTTGGAGCATTAGCCAAAATGGGCACAATGCCTCTTTTGAGCACAAGTAATGTTCAACAGGGTATTAGGAGAATAAATCTGGATTCTCTCCCATCTGATTTACAGCACTTCTGCATAGCAACTCTCATGGGCATTGGATCAGTTATATAGTTGGGAGTGTCCACGTCTTATGAGCAGCTTACCAGGAAATGCTTTCTCCAATGGTTTGACTAATTGACATTTAGGATTTCAAAATGTCCCATATTCTGCATCCTTTTTGGATAGCAATTGGTTTTCTTTAAAAAAAGGCAGCAGCTAAAAGATAGTCTGGTGTATTCAGGCAAACCTTAGATGGACTAGGCTTCTCTGTATTAACTTGGAGGATAGAATACTCTTTTAAATATATCTAAATATATCTAAAATAATTGTTGCATTATCTATGCACAGCAAATTTCTGAACAATAGCTGGTTTCAGTCTTCAGGAACAGTTTCAAGCTAAATGGGAAGAAGAAACCCACATAAAATAACTTTTAATAGCCACAAATATTTTATTAAAGATCTAACCCTTTCCCTAAATCTATAATTTACTGAGCAGTAAAGTAAATTCCAGTGAAAATTAATTAATTGTACCAGCAACAAATCACACGTTTTACATATAGCGATCCCTCCACTTTCACAAGGGTTCAAGGTGCAGAACCCTTGGGAAAGTGGAAAAACCAGAAATAACTCCCCCCTGCAATGCTGCTCCTATTCTCTTCTAGGGCTCCCTACTCCCATTCCCTTGCTTTTTGCCCTGGCCCACACGTCTTCCTTCTCAGGGCCAGAGGCAAGGGAATGGGAGGGGACATCCAGATGGGACAGGGAAGGCACATGTGCCCTCCCTCCAATTCCTTTGCCATTTGCCTCAGTGCACGTTAATGCGGTGGCCAAAGGCAAGGGGATGAGAAAAGGGAGCTCCCGAGGAAAGAAGGAAGGAGCACATGTGCTCCCCCCATTCCCTTGCCTTTTTTTCATGCACGCTTGCCTTCCTTCTCCGTGCCCAGCAAAAGTCAAGGAAATGGGAGGAGGAGAATGGAAAGAGGAAAGTACGGACATGGCTCACGAGTCAAATCTGTGAATGAGGAGGGAGGGCTGTACAATAGTATAAAAAACATTTCCAGAACTACAAATAAAGCTTTTTAAAACCATTTTCTTGGCTCAACATCTTAACAATACGGTTCATAGGCACCAAGAAATTATGGCACATTACTATTTATTGACCAAACAAACATTTTATTGGCACTCTGTGCAATTAATTTCAGGAAAAACATACTGTACAGTTAGAAACAGCATATAATTTACATAATGTATGTCAGTTATTGATTAATCCTACATTTAAAAGCTGCTAAACACCAGGTTAGGTACATGTTCTCTATTATACATTCCACATAAAAATGTAAGATAAATACAAATGCTCTTCTGAGAAAAGAGACCTACGTCTTAAACCATTAATCTCCTATCATGAACTCTCATATTTTGAAGAATTTATGTTGGGCCTTAAAAAATTCCAAATTGCCAGAGCTTCATCCTTATACTGTACAGATTTTACTCACTACCTACATACATCACATCTGATAAAGTCCTACAAATAATTGGCAAACACAGCCGATAAACAATATTTCTACTGTTGTTTATAACATTGAAATCTGTGAACTGATGAAAAAGCTCTGCAGCAATACAAAATAGTGTTCTATGTTCTATATTTATTGTCCAGAGTTATCTGACAGTTCTCTGTCACCACATACACATCTCAATATGTACGTATGTTGAATTTTCCATTCAGCCCAGATTTTTTAAAAAGGAGTTCAATTCTGTACAAGTAGATGATAACATCTACATACCACAGTATGTCTAATAGCTTAAACACTGCAACACATACAGGTTTGACCTTTAGGATTTTCTTATTTGTGAGGCTCCTACTTGCCTACCCTGCATTCTCCTCCTCCCATTCCCCTACATTTTCCCAGGGCGATCATGCCTTCTTTCCACACACCCAGGCAAAAGGCAAGCGACTAGAAGACTGCAGCCTCACACACACAGAATGCGCATACATGCCTTTTCCAGGCAGCTGATTCCCCCTCCCAATTGCTTGCCTTTTGCCTGGGTGCATGGAAGGAAGGCAGTGTACCTGGGGAAGAGTGGAAGCAAATGTGGGGAGGCATGTGTGTGCTTTCTTTGGACACAGGATTGCACCCTCCCAATCACTTGCCTTTTGCCTGGGCACCTGGAAGGAAGGCAGCATGCCCAGGCAAAGTGCAAGCAAATGGGGGGAACACACACACACACACATCTTCTCCAGGCATGAGGCTTCCCCCTCCTAATCGCTTGGCTTTTGCCTGGGCTTCTGGAAGGAAGGCAGCACACCTAGGGAAAACAAAAGCAACTTATAGGGGAGACCTGCATGTTCCCTCTCTGGGTGCAGGGCTGCCCCCTCCCATTCATTTGCCTTTTGCCTGGGGTGCTGGAAGGGAAGCAGTGTGCCTGTGCAAAAGACAAGTGAATCAGCAGGGAGTGGGGAACCCTGGAAGGGAATAGAAGGAGGAGCGCTCACTCAGAGTGGAGGGAGTTATTTGTAGTATCTTGCTTTCTCAAACATTCTGCATTAGTCATTTAACAGTGACTAATGTCCTTTAAAAATCAGGAGGCAAAGGAGGGGGCACAGGGAAAACATTTTTAGTATGAGCTGCCAGTCGACAGAAAACACATTTGGTCTCCACTTGTTCTTCCTCATTCTGGAAGATCAGGAAGGGCTTCTCACATTTCTCACACTGGATTTTCAAAAGAAGGAATGGATCAGTGATTCAAATATAATAGTCATTTTAACTCTAAAAACAACAGGGAATAAAGATCTGTTCTCAGCACAGTTGAGAGCAAGAGGTTTACAGCTGATTTATCACTCTATATAGATAACAGTGGATCTCAAACTATGGGCAGGACCCTAAGGGGTGTGCAATAGTTGCTCAAGGGGGAGGGGTGCAAGAAAAGTCACCCTGCAGGTACAGCAAATGTGAAAGGACAAGCTGTGTGTATGTTGACTGGTCTCTGCAAAATGGTGACATACCAAAAAATCAGCTTCGCTTTTTAAAATGCTTTTCCCACCCAGCTTCTCCAAATGTTCCATTGTTGGTGCAGCAGGGACATGTTCCTCAGGGACCATGAGGCAGTTTCTCAGGTGGTAGGGAGGGAACTGAAGAGCGGAGGTGGCAAGCATGAGAGCTCAGTGTTCAGATGGAGAGCACTTGTGGCATAAAGAGCCTGTGTGTGTGTGTGAGAGAGAGAGAAAGGTGCAAGATAGGACATGGAGTTGAGCAGGGGGCATCTGCAAGTAAAGGGGGCACAGAGTAAAAAGTCTGAGAACCACTGTACTACAAAGAAAGTTGTTCTAATTTTTTTTGCTTTGCTTAGTAGTATTGTTGACACAAAACAAATCATCGTGACTCATTTGCACTGATCTTGATGGGAACTAAGTTTACATAATAAAGGATTACATTACACTTTTACTTAGAATTATGCCCTACTCCCACAGTAAGTATTTATAGGACTGCAGCCCTCACCTGACTCCAACCTGTGGTCTTCATTTATTTACTTATAAGGTATATGTCTATATCTGTATATCACTGTATCTACAAGGAAGATTTGTTAAGATTCGTATTCTCTTGCTGTATTCTAACCCTACCTATGGAGGGGACACGTGGTTACTCAGCAGTATGGGAAATATACATTTCATATACTCAGAGAAGTTCCCTTTTTTCCTTTTTTCTTTTTTTGACAAGTCCAAGTGTAATATTCAAAACCAATTCCAGATTTAAGCCCTAGCTTAAATGATACTGTGCCATTAAGGCCCGTCTGCTTCTAGAGGTGTGAAATGGAGGAGATGCTACCTAAACAAGCCCTTTGATTCTTATGGGGAGTATTCAGGTAACATCCCCACCTGAACTGTATAGAGCACATATAATCCTGACAAACATATACATGCAGAGGTGGGCATTCTGGGAGAGCAATTTATCAGTTTGATGAGATGAATGATATACTTACCTTGGCTATCTTGGAACCTCTTGTTTTTATGGCTTGTATCACCACAGGTATGTCATTAGCATTTCCAGTGTCCCATACTCTCATAGTACAGTCCTAATATATTAGGAATGTTTCAATAGTTAACTGAATTACATATCCTCCTTGTCCTATACTGTATGCAGTCAAATCTATTCTACATACTAGGCTACAATGATTAATCTAAAATATCACTTATTGATCAAGATCAGTGAAAAGGCTGCTACACAGACTTCTAATCACAATTTCTAATACAGTATGAGACCAAGGACCAGGAAGATTTGAGTTCTCTTCTTTCTTTTTCTATCTAAATGCAGACACTGAAAAGTTGTTGCTACCCAGAAAGGAATATGTGATAAAGAAAATTTCTATTTTCAAAGAAGCTGATTCACTTTAGAAGCTCTAAAAGAACTGTTTGGGGATGTTTCAGTGAGGAAAGAGAATCCTGATTTGAACAGGTTTAGGGACCTAGACAGTCCAAGAAAATTTCACTCCAAAGGGAAGAAACACTCCTATTTATGTGCTTTTTCCTGATCAAGTAACCTGTGTATTTTGCCCAAGGCAAGACACAGATCTGAGTTAAAGCTGGGATATATATTTTTCAGAAATAAAAGTCACCTATGACTCCTTTGTATTAAAATTCTAGGAGTAGTCTGATAACTGCAGTATCTACAAGGGAATACTTCTTTTAGCCCCTCACCCTCTTGCCTCAGGTTATCTAAAACTTCTGTCCTTTGAGAAGAGAGAAGAGGTCTTTAGCTGCTGTGTAACATTACTTTAGTATTTTAAAACTATAAACCACCGTGGGTACTTTGACGTAAAAATAGTATACAAAAAAAATGTAAGGCTTACTAAGAAGTAGTTTTGAGTTGGCCTAATAGGGTTTTTTTCTTTCTTTCTAATTTTACATTTTTCCCCTTTTGGAAAAAATGACTACTCTTGCTTTTTGCATGAATTTTAAGTAATTTTTCCTGTAGCCTTACAATTATTTTCCTAAGTTTACTGATACCTTTGAGGAAGAAACAAGCCACTTCTTGTCATTACTGAATGCAATATCTGTCACCCAATCTCCATGACCCTGGAAAGACAAAAGAAATTCAACAGACAAGACTAAAAGTAGGCTGCTAAGATGGAGGGGTTCCTTGGACTTACCTAGGGGGAGTTATTGAAGGTCATGGCCACAGTGTGGGAGTTGGGAGGCTTCCACTTTCTCCTTAACTCACTCAGCTCCTTCTTCTTAGGCTCCCTTGTGTTGTTCATGTGCCCAGAAAAGAAACAGCCAATTGGTGCATGTTGCTTCCTATGCAATGACCTGGGAAGCAGTTTTCCCTGAGGTCTGTCTAGGATGTATATAGGTAGATGCATTCTGCTCTGCAAGGCATTCTGTTTTTGACTGCCTTCCTTCCTGCCCTCCTTGCATTGCTGGCTAGAGAGTATGTGGTGGTCTTTCATGTAATGACTGCATTTAGACATGTTAATATATACACAGTTACCTGTAATTCTATACACTGTATACATTGTTATTTTGTTATAAATTTGGGGGTGGTGTGGCATGGTTAGACTTAGTTATGGGAAGAGTTGGGCCTTGCAGTCCATCATGCCATGGAATGGACCTTTACTGGTAAAACTCACCTCAAGGTGGACCTGCTTCACTCTCAGAAGACAGAAAATCACACAGTGACTGTGCTCCCAAGTGGCTTCTTGGTTTCCATCTCTATAGCTGACTCCTGCTTCAGGTCAGAAGTCCACTATGTGGTGAATGCTCTGGGTCATTCAACTATGAAACTATGGATCTGTACATCATGGCAGGTCAACTTACAAAGCTGTAACCATTAAAGTGGTGGCCATTTGCTGCCAAACTCTGGTTGTGGTGTTGGTCAGTCTTCCTTTAGTCAGCACTAACCTTCTGCTACAAGTATTTCAGTTTACAGTCCCAAACACACTTGCTAGAATAATTCCCACTGAACTAAGAGGGATATTCTTTTGGTGGCAATGTTAGTTTCATGTTTATTTTATTTGAACATGATTAACATCTTCTATACGATTGCTTTCATAACTCTAATGGAGAAAAAGGATTCCTCTTATAGCAGCTACAATATAGCCAGCACAGAGGTTATTCTCTCAATAGTAGATACTGCAGCTGTTATAAGAGTAACATATTATAACCTATATGTACAATTTTTTCTCTATTGTACTTAGTGCAGTTATATAATTATATAATGCATGTGTTATTCTCTCTGCTATATGAAGCAGATACTATAAATAAGGACCTTTGCTTGCTGCATCTAATCATTTTGGTAAAAGGGCTTATAAATCTTCACCTTGTCCCCAAAAACAAGGGGGGCAAAAATAGCCAGTCAAGGAAAACACTACATAAATAAGCAGAGATAGCTACGCACAGCTATGGAAGTGTGCCTAGCAGCAGAGAACACCATTAGCAGCACATGCACTAAGCCAGTGACACTCACCCACTCCAAGTTGTAATCTTCCAATATGGAGGCTCTTTATTCTTTGTTACAACATATATACAATGTTTACAAAGTCCAGATGGCAATCCAGCATATCTAGCTTGCTCTTTCCAGCAAACACACTTTAGGCAATGTGTGCGTTGTTGGTTGGGATTGTGCTACCTTTCTACAGACACCTAGTCAATCCTGGCCAACCCTTGTATTGTTTGCACCTGGCACTCATCAGCATGACTCAGCACAAACTAGGTTGAGTCACATTCCTTCCCCAGGTGCACTTAACAGTTAAAGCAAAATTAAAGCAACATGACAGTTACACTTACTTCACAAAGTATTTTTTAGAGGTTTGGTCCAACCATCTCTGACACACCTAATGTAGGAAAAACTAACCTTGATAAATACTGGATTGTTTGCCCTAGTAATGCCCATTACATTGGCGTTACTAGAAGCAAAATCATATACATGTCTACTCAGAGGCCAGTCCCATTGGAATTCAGTATAGTTTACTCACAGGTAAATAAATACAGGATTGCAGCTTAAATTACAGCAGTAAGTGATTACCAGCCACAATGAGAATTATGTTTCAGTTGCTTAGCAACTTGTACAAAAACGCTAAGGTGGGCCTGGATGTTAAGAGTAGTGCTGAAGGAAGGATGTCTACAAGATTCTGATGTGGACTGTCACAGGAGCTGTGGACATTGAGCTATGTATAAGCTGTGTATAAGAAATAAGGGGAAACATTTGACACTACTTATAACAATACTGTCATCAGAATATTTTGTTGGAAGTACATGGTACAGTCTTTATAATATTGGCATAATTGGTGTGTTAGATTAGAAGTCAGTTTGGGGTATCTAGATTTGAATTCCCACTCAGAAATGATACTCACTGGGTGACCTTGGAATAATCAATATTTCCCAATCTAATCTATCTCATTGGGTTGTTATAAGGATAAAACAGGCAGGAGGATCATGCATGCTACTTAAATATCCTTTGACAAAATGTGGAATATAAATGGAGGAAATAACAAACAAAAGCAAAGAGACCATTAAATTATCATTAAAGTATTGTTGTTTGTAGAACTTTAAAACAATGATTGTGCATAGGCAGTTGCAACTTTGGAGCTAATTTCTATGACAGCAAAATATTATGAGCTCATACCTTTAAAGTTAGCTTTTTATATGCTTCTTGTGAATCCCAGATGACAATTGTTTTGTCATAACCTCCAGACACCACAAGTGATGCTGAAATATAAATTGTAATGTCATATGTGACTTGCCTTGTATTTTATTGTTAAATGTACAGAAGTGTACACATACCTAAAACACCTGACTATTAGAACAACAAAATACTGTATTATGAACAGTTGGTATATTTCATCATATTATCACAAGCTACAGTTGGAGAGATTTTGATGAATTCAAAAGCAAGATAAATTCAAAGTTTATCTGTACAATCAGAAATATACAGATTCTGTTGCTATTGCACCACTTCAAACTTTTGGTATCACTGTAAATGCACATTTGTGATCAAATCTCTTTCTACTTAGAAGATCAGCACATTATTCTTAGGAGTTAAATCAAGGTGAGCAAACTGTAGCTCACAGGCTGTCTGGGGCCTTGGTATGGCCCATCAACCTCCCAGTTGGCCAAGACCTTTCCTATGTATCCTCTAGGCACTGTCGGTGAAATTATGCCACATCTGAGAGGGGAAACTAACCTTTTTTAAGCCCAAGAATGGCCATATGTTAATGCAAATGTGCTTCTGGCAGATGTGTCTGGACATTATTTCACAATGCTGCAGACTACAATGTTGCACTAGTACAATAGTTGCTGCATCTCAACACAAATACATACTTGCTTTTATGCTACCTTGTGGCATCAGGCCATTGAAAGCAGTCACACAGTACAGTAAGTTGGACTTGTCCTGATATAATTACATAATACAATTGTATATACAATATGATGTGGTAAATAATTCCTAGGCAACCAGCAAATACCTGGCCACAGGGGAAGAACAACTGTTTCAGATTTCTTTTATTTATCTATACCACTTAATGATCTTGCAAATATCTTCAAGAGAGCAAGAGATCAGTCCCAGAACAATACTGTTCATGGTCCTCTGGCTATGTATAAATGCCAAAGGGTATGTAAAATATAGCAATGGCCATTCAGAATATTATATATCAACACTTTACTTCTCTGGTCACACATGTCCTCTTAACAATAAATTTTAATAAGTCTATCAATTAAGACATATTTTAGCAGGCTGATTAAAGAACCATATGAGTTATCAAATTCAATTTACATCAATTCTGTTGCCAGTTAATCAAAATGGAAAATCATTATATTTTCACAGTGAGAGCTGAAATAGTACCTTGAATATGACCTATGTGGCTCTACTGAAATAAACACCCTATAGCTTTGTGCAGAAAGTGCTATTAAAAGGTGTTTTACATAACTGAACTCACCATCTTTACTAATATCACAGCAGCCAACAATACCTATGTGACCTTGTTCCAAAGTAATGGGCCCATGAGAACGGAACTCTCCTGTTCTGATATCCCATAACTTTATGTTTTCATCCCAACCTGCTGTGCATAAGTAATGACCATCCAAGGAGAAACAGCAATCTGAAATTGCATTGTTGTGTGCCCTGAAAAAGATGTGACAATCACTGCAACAGGATACCATAACATTTACGATGTGTACTCATGTACAGGGCAAGTGTTATTTGATCTTCGCAGAAAATATCAGCTGGCCTTCCTTACTCCTCATGCCAATGTTTTGTGCATTGCCTTGAAGTTGCCTGTTAACTCAATGAATTTCACAGGGTTTTCTTAAGCAAGGAATGCTCAGAGGTGGTTTTGCAGTTCCCTTGTCTGAAATAGAGCCTACAGCATCTGGTAGTCTCCCATCCAAACTGGCAGTCTCCCATCCAAATAGTTAGCAGGGATGACCACTGAATTATATCATCAACATCTCTTCATATATATGACATTCAAACATTTACCTGAAAACATGCAGCTATTTTAAAGTCACACCAAAGAAACGTAATCATTAATAACAGAATAAAATTCAGATCTAAAGACATCAGTGGTCTTTAAGAAAGAAAATATTAAGAAAATATGAAACTTCAGAATCTGGCATGGCTACAAACTCTGATATGGAAAAAATGGCAAAACATTTTTGTAGGAGAAAATGTTGGCAAATGACAAATGACAAATGCTTCTCCTTTTTGCAGAAATGTGATGTATGTTGAAAGTTATTTTAAATATCCCATATCTGATGTTTCACCTATTTTAAGAGCAGCTTTAACAGGACCAATGCTTTATTTATTGGTTTATATCTTCAATGATAATGATAATAACAATAACATTAATCATCTCCCAGCTTTTTCCCAGTCGAGGACTCAAGATGGATTCTATACTTTGTTCCCGCCCACCAAACCCCAAAACGAAAAGGGCTCTAAAATGCTGTAGGCTCTAGAATAGTAGAGGTAGGCTTCTGAGTTCTCCCTTACACACAGGAGGGCTTTCTAAACCACCACCAATTTGGCCATATAAAACAAAAGTGCTTCTTTTGGATGTGAGGATGATATGTGTGCTCCAGATAAGAAATACTGTCTGCTACGAAACGTAGTCTATTTCATGGATCTTCCAAGCAAATGAGCACCAACATTCTTCAGCCCCTCATCTTACAAAAACACAAATCAAAATATCAGCACAGGAGACTGGGATCATGAAGCAAGAGGGCATTGTTTGATTGGGAAAATTCATGTTGCTACAATGGTGATGGACTGGAAGGGTTTTTCCCCCTTAATCTCCTTAGTCTTAGTATGTTACAATATTCTTTAACTTAGGCAAAATTTCACTAATACTTCTTAAAAAATAAAACTAGAAAAGAACTTCAGTGCTAGTTATTTTAAAAATTAACAAGGTTATAAAATAGTGTCTAGTTAAGATATTTTAAAAATTAACAACATTATAAAATTGTGTCTACTGCAAAAGTTATAGCTGATCTGTGATAGGTTTGTGTGCATGGCATCTCCCTATCCATATCAACAACGCCTGTTAAAATAGAAGAGTAGTGGTAAAAGGATCAGCATCTGTTCCATGTTTCTCAAAAAAAGTCAGACTTCTTGTAGTAAGTAAAAAACTGTGAAAACGAGGGAAAATTACAAACAGATAGAATCATAGAATCATAGAAATGTAGAGTCAGAAGAGGCCACAGGGGCCATCCAGTCCAACCCCCTGCCATGCAGGAATACCCTCAAAGCACTCCCGACAGATGGCCATCAAGCCTCTGCTTAAAAACCTCCAAGGAAGGAGACTCCACTAAACTCTGAGGCAGCAGATTCCACCGCCGGACAGCCCTGACTGTCAGGAAGTTCTTCCTGAGGTTCAGGTGGAATCTCCTTTCCTGTAGCTTGAATCCATTGCTCCTTGTCCTGGTCTCTGGAGCAGCAGAAAACAAGCCCTCTCCCTCCTCTACGTGGCATCCCTTCAAATATTTAAACATGGCTATCATGTCCCCTCTTAACCTTCTCTTCTGTAGACTAAACATACCCAGCTCTCTAAGTCTATCCTCATAGGGCTTCATGGCTTCCAGGCCCCTCACCATTTTGGTTGCCCTCCTCTGGACTTGCTCCAGCTTGTCAATATCCTTCTTGAATTGGGGTGCCCAGAACTGGACACAGTATTCAAGATGGGGTCTCACCAAAGCAGAGTAGAGTGGTACCAGTACCTCTCTCGATCTAGACACCATACTCCTATTGATGCAGCCAAGAATTGCATTGGCTTTCTTGGCTGCCGCATCACACTGCTGACTCATGTTCAGCTTGTGATCTATGAAGATTCCTAGATCCCTTTCACACAGACTGCTATCCAGCCACGTGTCCCCCATCCTATATTTCTGCATTCCATTTTTTCTACCTAAGTGTAGGACCTTACACTTCTCTCTGTTGAATTTCATTTTGTTAGATCCTGTCCTCCGGCGTATTAGCAACCCCTCCCAATTTGGTATCATCTGCAAATCTGATGAGCATGCCCTCTATTCCTTCATCCAAGTCGTTGATAAAAATATTGAACAGCACTGGGCCCAGGACAGAACCCTGTGGCACCCCACTAGTCACTTCTCTCCAGGATGAAAAGCAGCCATTCGTGATCACCCTTTGGGTTCGGTCGGTCAACCAATTACAAATCCAACTAACAGTAGCCCTGTTGATGACTTTATGCAAACAGATGATGACTTTATGCAAATCCACCATTAAATCTAAGGCATGGTAATTCCAAAACAAGCATTTAGTGTGGAAGCAACCATGGTAACAATTTTGCTCATATCAATTTTACACTACAGTAGCAAAGGTTAATGGAGAGCCAGCATGGTACAGTGGTTTGAGTACTGGACTATGACCTCCAAGACCAGGGTTCAATTCCCTGCTTAATCATGGAAACCCACTGGGTGATCTTGGGCACATCAGACATTCTCAGCCCCCAGGAAACCCTGTGATAGGTTTGTCTTGAAGGCACAAAACAACGACAATGACAACAACAAAGTTTAATGACAAACCAGATCATTGGCTACATCATAGTTTCTTACCGTTCTATTGTTATTGTGGTGGACTGTGCTATAAGATCCCAGAATTTTATAGACATGTCAGAGGAGACTGTGGCTATTCTTTGATTGTGAGGATCAAAACGACATCTTCTCACTGTGCTTCTGTGATACTCTGAAACATATATACTCTATAATTTTGCACATCTAAAGTTAGTAAACTGCTTCTTGCACTTTTTGTTATGTCAGGGAAGAGCGCTTTGCTATTTTAATGGCTACTTGCCACTTGGTTTTTCTAACTAATTATCATTTCTTTTTCTTTAAAAAAAATTGTTTCTCTGATTCAGAGAAGCATTCAAAGCCTACCTCTTTCCCTCATCACTGAATCTCCACCAAGTGCTAATATAAATAAACAATAAAATGGCAGTTCAGTAATCGTGAGGTAGTGACAGCATTATTTCTTTTAATGTCTTGAGCCTATTTACCATCATTTATTTATTTATCACCTATTTACATCATTTGCTTTTCAATTTATTCCACCTGTAGCAATCACAAAACAAGCCCTGGAATTCACCAGGTACATTTACAATAAGCCGCATTCAGTGGTTTGTTAATTAAGCAACTAATTGCATGTTAGAGAAATAAATCATGGGTTATCTTCCCCATTTCCAGTTCTTTCTCACCATTTTTGTTAACTTCTGTTTCCAGGTGGGCTGCTAGAAAAATAAGCTAGGAGCAAGCTACTGTTGTGGTTTCAGATGTCACAACAAGCTATTGTTTTAATATGCAAGAATTCATAAGTCAACAATGAACCATAGAGCTCACTTTGATCTGTTAGTGATTAACAACAATAGTTAACAAACTATGGCTTTTTAATAGAGGCAGGTTAATACATCACAACAAGTGTAAGGCCCCACTTTGGTGGTCCCTGATATTAGTATGGTTTGGATGGGCACCATATCTAATTGGCATGATATGTAATTGGCAACATATTTTATTGGCTTTGATATCAAATTCAAGCCTGAGAGGTGATGGAGAGGTCAAACTGAGTGAGTGAAAGAATTTCACTGTAAATGTGAGAAGGATAGGTCAACTCAAAACTTCCTCCAGTCATTTGTCAGGCAAATACACACCATTCCTGTGAATAATAGGCTTAAATAGAAGCTGGAATTTTCAAGGGAATCCAACTGTGAGGAGCCCACCAGGACACTGACTGACAGATATCCATCCTTTGTACACCTGGATTCTTTCCTCTTTCCTCACAGCACCCACAACAGACAGCTATTACAACACCCATCATGTCTTTGTCAGTCAAAGCGCTAAGCTCATCAACAGGGAAAAGACCCATTGTCCACAACAGGTTCCCTTTGTCTTGCATCTGGAACCTTCACAGCCACAAGCCATCTTCAGGGTACAAATACCCCTGATTTCAGGATACCCAGTGCAGTTTCTCGAAGGTCTACCTGTCACTCTGTCCGTCTGGCTCCTGAATGAGAACTGTCCTTAGGTCCTACCTAAGCCAAAATACATTTCTGCTCTTCACTACTCTTCTGGACTGGTAATTATAAATCCCCCAAACCCCTCAGCCTCTCTATAATTTTTCCTCCCTTTCTCTTTCAGTTAGCTCTTCTGTAAATGTGTGATTGTGTGTATCTTGTGTGCATGCATGAGCTAATTCCCCTCATTTTTAGCTTACTTTTGAATCTTTGGCTGGTTCTTTTCCTGCGTGTGCCTGTAAACACTGGTAGGAAAGATCTCACTAAGTTGCCCCTCCTCTCGCAGCCTCCTGATTTTTAATTAATTCCCCACTTTTTCAAGAAGGTATTTGGCATTGCAGGGTGGCCCTTGTGGCACCTACATTTTGGGGTAACACAAGCCAGTTTTCAAGAAATCACACCATGACATGTTATAACATGAGAACACGACTAAGAATACAACGGCCATTTCCACACTAGACTGTTATAGCACTATTATTCCACTTTCAACATCCTATGGAATCCTGGGGTTTGCAGTTTAGGGAGGGGCCTAGGATGTTGAAAGTTGAATAATAGCGCTATAACAGTGCAGAAATGGCCAATAGCTGAACTGCTTCACTTGGCCCAATATAGTGCCGTAAGAATATTTTCTAAAGAAATTCACACAGGAGTTTCACTGAGTACTGCAAATTAACTTGCCATGTAAACCCCTAGGCTCATTGATAGTTAAAATAATCCATATATCCAGAGTCACTGAGGTTTCAGGTGTGCTCTTATGTTGTATGTCCTATAAATAAGCAATGAGGAAAGTAACTAGAATGATCTTGAATTAGAACTTGAATTAGAATGATCACTAATACTTACTGTTATGCAAGCAGGCAAAAGCACAATTTTTTAAAAAAGTGGCCTGCACTACCGCAGTTGAAATGAATCCCTCATTAGGTATGACTAAAAATATTAACCAAAGTTTGAACATATTACCTCTGATGAATGCCACCTGTTTAGCATGTTCCACATCACAGATGAATAAAGCATTTTCCATATCTGAACCAGAGACAACATATTTGCCATCATGAGAAACATGACATGTAGTTATAAGACCATCCTGTTCTAAAGACCACTAGAGAAGAAAACAAAAACTGTTAATTTTATGCTTCAAGGTTAATTCTAACAGCCTAACATATAAACATTTTCCAAATGAAGTTAAAGTTAGGTATAATTAAGATTCAGAGACACCAATAAGGCTTGAAGTGGATGTATGAGTAACAGCTGGCATCTAGTTTAATTGGGATTTAGACATGATGTGCTTTAACTGCATTGGACATATGATACAAAGAAATGAAAAGTAACTAAAATATGGTTACTAAAGTTCACAGGCAAACTAGATCTTACTCTAAAATAAAATAGGTTTCTAATATGATTAAGACAGTAGCAGTGTTTAACTCTTTTCCTTGCTTTGCCCTTTTTCATTTATAACCATGGAATCCATGGAATCTGACTGGAAGTGGGAACAGAGAAATTTGTGCAGAAACCGTCATTTACTTTCTGGTATTTAAAAAGCAATTCATATAGATCTTTTCCTAGAGGCTTTAAGGCAGGGGTGGGCAACTGCACAACATCACTTCCAGCCACCTTTTGGCCAATTTTTTTCTTGGTGTTTTGGGGATGTCTGGCAGGCTTTGGGTGATTAGGGGAACCCAAACACTTCATTTTTGGATAACTGTTTTGGATAATTCCGGGCAGTTTGGGGTAAAAAAAAAAATAGCATGAAAATAACCCCCCATTATTAATTTTTTGTTGAGGTTCAGAGAACTTTGGGGACTTCTGGGGGTCCCAGAGGCTACATGCCACTCATGAGCAGCATTTTGCTCATTCCTACTTTAAGAAAATCAGATTCCAGCAACTTCTCTGGAGCTGGTCTGTCTATGCTTTCATAGCCTTTTCAGTTCTCACAGAGTTGCACGCTAGCTTTGTTTTATTTTCATGCTAGTCATGCAAGTTAGGCACGTAGGAGGACTGTAGTGTTTGCTGTCATTTCCCACATAAAAAGAACAGCAAGCTCAGATAGTAGCCATAAGCTTTCCACCATAAGTTTTCTGCCCCACTACACATGCAGAAGTGACTAAGAAAATACAAATGGAAGTTCTAAACATTTGTGTCTGAAGAACTGTGCCTGATTCAGACTGCATGCTAAGTGCAGGAATGCATCCAAATTAGATCATGCTCATGGCTTAAACAAAAAAAGAGAGAAAGATTTAACCCATTTTTGAAATGTTAAATTATTTATGCCTCACAACATTCTAAATTAATTGTTCAGCAAGAATTTCAGGGACCTCAAATAACTTGCCCAAGATGCTAGAAATAGAAAGCATTTATTTTAAAAAAGATGTAACAAATTTTAATCTAGTGTTAACCATTACTTGTCATACCTTTTTAAATGTGCATGGATCAGAATCCATACCAGATGAATTAGGCCTGAATCATACCCACTCCCCTATTCTCCAAGACATGCATTCTGGTAATATTTTGGCTAAAACCTTTTTATTTTCCCAGGCCATCTAATTTAATCTTTTTCTATTTTTTTCCTTGACTTTTAATCATCTGCTGTTTAGACCTGCTGCATTTAGCAAATTATTTATGTGTTTTAAACTCAAAACACATTTAATATTTGGTAAGTCATTTTCCAACATTCCTGACACATGTTTGCAGGGATGGAGGGGGGGAGGAGAGGGGGAGGGGGAGGGAGAAAAAGAGGGGAAGGAGGTCGTGATACATACAAGCATTTTTCCTGTTTCAATATCCCAGGCCTTTAGAGTTTTATCATACGATGCTGTTATCAGCCTAAACATTAAGAAAAATTACATGTTCAAAGACAACAAAGACTAGTAATTTATACATACACTTTGTTGGTGCTTCAGGGCACCTGAATCTTTTTCCACAGTTAATTTTTAAGTGTTTCTAAAAAGGTCAATTGCCTTTCCAAAGCACTATACTAGAGAAGGCACTGTGGTCTCTTTATGGCTATCCAATTTTGTGTGCATAGTCTGGGTTGGGTGATTGCGGAGATCATACAGCTGTTGCCCCATGTTAGGCTAATGTCAAGTTGTTCTTGGTGAGCTATACTGGGATTGGAGACAAGATTGTTGTTGTTGTGGGTCTTCAAGACATGTCCAACTCATGGTGACCCTGAGGCAAACTTGTCACAGGGTTTTCTTGGCAAGATTCGTTCAGAGGGGGCTTGCCTTTGCCTTCCTCTTAGACTGAGGGAGTGTGACTTGTCCAAGGTCAGCCACTGGGTCTCCACGGCAGAGCAGGGATTCAAACCCTGGTCTGCACAGTCATAATCCAATGCTTAAACCACTACACCAAGCTCATACAGGGGACAGGATTACCCACAATATTGTTGCTGTTGTTGCATACTGGCTTTTATCTCTATGGCTAGTGTTGTGGTGTTGTCTCTGTTGGTGGTAGCTGTGTACCACTACACTAGCTTTGGTGCTGTGACCACCTGGTATAGGGGGATCCTAAGAAATACACAATTCTGACTGTTCTAACATTAGGGTGCAATGGGTTTCCACAGTTGGCTGCACTGGATGCAATACAGGTTTCCAGGGATAGTTCTCCTCCATCAGCTAAGTTGCTTGGTAACTGTTCAGTCACTGAGACAGTATTATAAAAAAACCCACAAAGATGTGTTATACAACAAAAGTGTACAATAACATTTACCAATAATGGATGACTCTAGAGAAAGGTGTGCTTAAATCTGTATTTTTCCCCACTGTTTGCTGTTCAGCATCAGATATTACACATAAATAAAAATTCTCCCTGAATAAACTAGTACATAAGCACTGGCATCAAAATATCATTTATAGTGTTTGCTAAAATGATTTAATAGGTGTTATTAAAACCGGATAGAGCAAGATTTGTAACTGAAATTTAGTAATGGAAGGGTATAACCCATTCAAAAGGAACAGGCAAACAAGAAGAGAGGAAGAGCAACATTATATTAAAAGGATGTGTACACCTTCAAGGAGATCTACAACCTGGAGCACTGAAGAAAAGTTGACAGCATTTGGGCAAAAATGATAGAAGAAGGAAAGAAATAGTGATGCCATGGGAGCAGGAAGTCTGCTGCAGAAATGAAAGCCAGACTGAAGACTTGAATGAAGGCTTCACAGAACAGATTATTTAACCCTCAAAAATGAGACTGTCCTAATGTCTGTTGGAAGTCAGACTCTGCCACAAACGTAAGTTCCAACAAATTCCTTGAACTTGCTTTGCTGGCAATTTTATTTTCCAGAGGTGGAAAAGATGACAGGGAGACTGAGAGGTTGATACCTACTATGAACAGTCATTCTAGGAATGCAGAAGAGCAATCCACACATGAGGGTTACCCCCTTGTGCCAACCATCTCAAGGCAGGACTTCACAAGCATTCTTTTCCATTGCATCCATTATCTTCTGCAGCCTCTCTCCCCTCAATTTAACTATATAGCATTGCTAATCGTCATAGACATTCCATATAGATAGAATAGATAGAAATCTCCCTCCTTTTTTTCTCTTTCCCTGGGTGGGAGTGGCTTATTCCTTCAGCCTTCTGAGAATGACTGTTCACAGTAGATATCAATCTCTCATTCTCAGGCAGACAATCCACACATGTGGGATATACACAAGCCACCACCTCAAAGGTGGGCCTCTGTCCTATCCTCTGTTATTACTGCTTGCAAAATTGTTCTCCTATATGTTTGTTGCCTGGTTAGAGCTACACTTGTCTACTTTGGAGTGTCTAAGAAAAGTGAATGGCTCTTTCCATCCAGCAGCTATACATACCAACTTTCTATTGGAGCAGCCACTCTAAATGCCTGTCCTATGCTGGCAGCCAGCCACGGTCCATAGCTCTGCAATTAGAGTCTTTATCAGTAGCCATGGACAAAGTCTACAACAGTCTGTCAACCAGTTACCGTTTGTTATTTCAGCAGTCTGAGTCAGTAATAAATTCAGAGTGACAGTCCAAAGGAATATCCAGTGGCAAAGTCAGCACACAAGGCAAGGGTCAAGGTTTCCAGGAACCCGAGTCAGAAGTCCAAGCATAGGATGTGTTACTTTCACCAGTGACACTAATTATCTGCAACAGATTTCTCTCTGTCTCTTCCCTTGTATTTATGGGGTGACAGCCTTCCCCAGCTGTTTGCCTAATTAATGCATCTTCTCTATATAAATGCTCTGAGTCTCATGGGCTCTCCCTTTTTCATCTATACTGACTGCAGTAAGTATTGTCCTGTTCATGTCTCTATGATTGGAGGGTCCTGTCTGTGTTTGCACCTCAGTCCTGGGACTGGAGCATGACAATGCTATTGTTGTAGCCATTGATTTAGTAGAGTGAGCCCAAACTTCCTGAGAGCATGATATTTTTGCCAAGTTGTAACACAGGTAAATGCAGCTTTTGATCCACCTTGATAACAGTTACTTAGGTGCTCTGTGCCCCAAAATTCTTGGATTAAATGAGATAATCAAAACCTTACTGCATCTGATTCTTCTAGTCCTCTCCAGATAAATTTTAACTGTGCTTCTAACATCCAAGGAATGCCATTTCTTTTCTAATGGATGTACAGGATTTGAGCAGAATATTGGTAATTCCAAAGACTGACCACAAGCTCCCATCAGTATAGATTCTGGAATGAATGATGGATCTATAATTAAAGACAACTTGTCCTTTTCAAACCTGCAGAAATAGGGTTGACAGACAGCAAAGCTAACTCTGAAACCCTTCAAGCTGTTATTATTGCTATCAGAAAAATAACTTTAAAAGACAAAATTTTCATGGAGGCTTCCTTCAGCAATTCAAATAGAGATTTAGACCATTTTCGCACTACACTGTTTATAGTGCTATTATTCCACTTTCAACATCCTATGGAATCTTGGGATTTGTAGTTTAGGGAGGGACATTTAGAATTCTCAGCCAGAGATCTCTTGGGCTTCAGTAAACTGTAAATCCCAGAATTCCAGAGGATGTTGAAAGTGGAATAATAGCACTATAACAGTGTAGCACAGAAATGGCCTTAGTTAAAACATTTAGCAAAAGATTTAAATCCCAGTAGGAAAGACTATGCACTGTTGGAGGTGCTTGGACAGTTGTCCCTCAATTAAATATTTTCCCATGAGGCCATGCCAACAGAGACTTGCCCTCTGGTGATATTATCATAGATAAAGTAGAAACTGGTGTTTTAAGGTATTTGGTCTCAAATACCTTAGATAACCCTGCTTGCAAAGAAGCTAACATGTCCCCAACTTTTGTGTTCTCTTGATTTTCTGCACACCACCTAGTGAATGTTTCCTATGCATTGTCACAGATACATTGTGTAGATTGTCTCCCTGAAGCCATCATGGTATCAGCCACAGAACCTGAGTAGCCTTGTTCTGGTAGCCTTCTGTGCTCAATCTCCATGCAGCCAGCTTTAGCCAGCCTGGATTCAGATGATGGACTGGACCTTGCTACAGCAAGTCTTTCACTTCTGAAATACTAGATTGTTCTGACTACATTCTCCTGATCAAATCTCATGTCTGGTCAGAAAGTCTGCAGTTACAGTCAACAATCCTTTGAGGAAGGCTGCTGACAATGATATCAGATGTTTCTCTGCCCACTTCAATATTCTCTACAATTCCCTTTTCAGGCTCATTTGATTGGGAACCTCCTTGATTGTATAAATAAGATTTCATTGACGCATTGCCTGTGCATATCTGCATATCTTGGTTTTGAATCATTGGGGCAAAATGTATTAAGGCCAGTCTGACTGCCCTCATTTCCAAGAAATTTATTGTCAACATTTTCTCCTGGACTGACTGCCCATTGCAATAGGCCTCTCATCCATATACACTTGTATCTGTAGCTACTACTACCTTTAGCTGTGGAATGAAGAAGTTGTCTTTGTCTAGTGATTTGTCACTGGTTCACCATCTTAGATCCCTGAGCACCTGATGTGGCAAGGTTTAAGAGTAAACTTCCTCTGAATTACTGTTCACTTGGGCAGTCTGAGGAATAGCTATAGGGGTCTGGTATGGAACCTCACCCACGCACTAAGTGTATTGTTGAGGTTATTATTCCTAAACCAAATGCATCACACCTGCTTTCTTGACCCATAGTAACTCTGCCACTATCTGTTTTCGTTTCCCCCTCCTTTTCTGTGAAAGGAAAATACAACCTATTTCTGTATTTATCTATGCCTCTAAATGAGTGTGACTCCTCATTACCTCTAAGTGACTTTTCTTGTAGTTGCCTTAGATATGCTATTATTGGGACTAGAATCTTGGTGAAACTCTAAGGGCTGAAGCCAGACCAAAAGGAAGAGCTTTGAACTGGTAATGATGTGAGTCATATTCAAAGCTGAGGTAATGTCTGCATGAAGGATTCATGGGAACATGCAAGTACACTTCCTGCAACACAACAGAGAATAGAAAGTCTCCTAAATCTAGTTGGCCAACATCATTTGCAAGGTTTTCATTTTGAACCTCCTATATTGGACAAACTGGTTTAGGAAATTCACATCTAAGACCAGTCTGTACTCCCCAATATGCTTGGGTACAGTGAAAAACAGGGAGTAAACTCCCTGAAATTCCTTCTTCCTTTCTATTGCCTCTATTAGCAAAAAAAATGGTGTATCTCCTGTTGCACTATGTATCTCTTGCTTGCATTCTTTGATACCGATGAGGGTAGAAATCTCCCCCTTGGTCTTCTCTGGATGTTGTAACCCTTGGTCACTATTTCTAGTACCTACTGACCTGTTGTTATCTCTTTCTAGCAATGACTAGATGGAAGAAGCCCTCCTCCCACTAGTATATCTATTAAGACAGTATTGAGTTTTTCCACTTCCGTTGGAGTATCTCGCTCCTCTTCTAGCTTGCAGCATTCCCTGCTGCTTGAACTGGAACCTTGATCTGTTCCACTGTGATCTACAGAGTCTAAATTCTCTTTGCCTTTGGAAACTTCTGCCTCCACAAAAGGAGTGGGAATCATTCTTGTAAAATTTCCTTTCTTCATCTCTCTTCTGAGCGGATGGGAAGCACTTGCTTTTTATCACTGCCTTCCACCAAAGCCTTTTCTAATGTCTTTTTGCCAAACAATAATTTATCTCTTAATGTTCAATAGATTATCCCTGGTCTTTTGATCTACATTCCAATGTCTGAGCCAAAGAGAATGTCTACCTATAATGTTGAGGCAATTGCTCCAACTGTTAACACGGATGTGTTGTAACTGACATCATACTGCAGAAGTTTGTCCACTCTGTGCAATATTTCCTGCAATGCCCTAGCACTGATGTCTTCTGTATCCAAAATTCCTTATACTGAAACCATCCCTATTCTCACAAAAACTGAGGTGCCTATAGCCATTCCTACTGCTAGAGCTGTTGCTTTATAAGCCTTTCTCAAGTCTGCTTCTCTTCATCCATGTCTTTCAAAGTTGTGTCTCCTTCCTAAGGAAGAACGCAATTCGATACCAGGGCTGAAACTAGAACATTCACTTTAGAGATGGCTACCTGAGCCATAAATTCTTTCTCATACATATACAACTTCTTGCCATATCCAGTAAACTTTCTATTATTTTGTGGATTTTCCCATTCAGAATTCAGCAGACTTCTGAACATTTCTGGCATAGGAATATGGCTGTCTTTAACTTGTACCTGTTGCATTATAGTTGCCAACTTAGTGGACCTTTGCTGGCTTTTTTGAGAGTTCTGACCATTGCCTTCCTGAACCTTCAAACCTAGCATCAATAGCACCCTTCTCAAGAAACTTTGAAATGTTCCATCTCAAAAAGTCTACCATTACTACTCTCCTTCTCCATTTCACCCTCAGAATCTGTTCCAGATGCAGCACTTTCTTCCTATTCCTCTTGCTCACTCTCAGATTCTATTTCAACTAAAATCATAGTGTCTTCCCCTACCTGCTTGTTTTACACTAAATGTTTGGACTTATTTTTGCACTTTCCCCTTGTGCAGGAGAGACAATGGCAACATCTTCATTCCTTTGCCTCTGAGGTATATCAATCTGTGCCTGCTGCAATGTATTAGACTGAACTGCGTTCTCCACACTATTAACATCAGCAGTAACATGAGAATCAATATGACAGTTCATTCTCAAATTGTAATTAATCAATAGTTTTAAATTGATTTGTCTCAATGAATTCATTAAACTGCTCAAATTCATTCAATTTATTAACTTATTTAAGTTACTCAAATTGTTCATGCCTAACGAATTCATTATATGGAACCCATTAAACTTACCCACCTCCAGTTTATGAGTAATGGTTAAAGGTCATTTGCACACACATATTAAAAAAACAACACAACAACACAACAACATTACCAGTTGTTACTTTATTTTATGAAAGTAGCAGCATTACTCTAATTACCCCTCAAAGGGATGTGTTACAGGTCATATCCTTGCTTGTTACATATTATTTTCATTGCTCTTGGGAAATTCTTTATTTTAAATAAATAGTGACCTCCAAATATGAATTAAATGAATTAAATGAAATTAATTAATATGAATTAAATATGAATTAAATGCTTAAGTGGAAAAACAGCCAGTGAAAGAATGGTACAACATACTGCGATGCATCAAATCTAGATACATGAAGACTTCTCCTGGTTTCCTGAAGGGATAAAGACTGGAGGACTGTGAGAAAGCAGAGTTGATTTCCAAGACTGATTTCCTAGCATTGGTTGAATTTCTGCCTGTATTTCAGCCCTTACTAAGTCTTTTATATTATTAATTGACTCTGCATTATTAAGCTGATTAATTTGTACTGTTTGTCCTGAGTCAGCTTGCAACTATCTCCCATTCTGTCCTTGTGCTAAGTTGTCCACCAAGAAGCATGCCAAATAGTTCATAAACTGATTTTGCATACTTACATTCGAAGAAGGCTGTCTGCCCTCAAATAAATTCACAGCCCGATTTGCTGGCATTTCTTGACTACCAATCACCGTGCATGACTGCACACTTGGGTGTCTTGGCAGTTCCTGATCATGGTATCTCCTCTGCCAGGCAAGTAGGGTGGTGTCTTGGCAGTTCCTGATTGATTCCACCCCTTCTGAGTGGAATCCCATTTTTCAAAATGGCAACCGGAAGTTGCAATCAAACTGGTGATTTTGCAATCAAACCCCTTGCCACTCCTAGATGACTTATTGGTACACTCTTCACCTTTAATTTCTGCTTACTTTTCTCTTTTTCACTCTTTCCACTGTGTTCAGAGACTGCCTCCATAATTTTATCTGGTGCTGCCTGGTGATGTGGAGATCAGTATTCTGAATCACTCTCTCTACAGCTAATAAATGTTCTCTGCAATAGCGACTCTGCTCTGGACTCAGAAACCTGTCACTCACTCACTTTTTACATTCTTGGATCATGTTGTTCACCCTCTGAGGTTTGCAGACTCACAGCCATGGGGAGCTCAATAACAGCATGTCACCTTCCATTCCCCCCCCCCCCCCCCGCTTATTGCTATCTGAATCAGTTTGCTTTCTTTTCGCCTTACTACTTCTTAAATGCTGCCATCTTTAAAGAGAGAAATAAGGAGAGAAATAAAGAGAGAAGAATTTCTCGACTGGTTGGCATGGCAGAATTTTTAAAACTATGGGGAGAGAGGCTGCAGGAGATAATAGATGCAACAGAAAAGGATGTTCATGAAGTCCTGCCTAAACCTAATGAAAACAGAAACAATGATGTGGTCCAAGATTGGGGAAATGGTGGTACTAGAACCTAGGCAGTTTAAATGAATGTGAATCCCCAAGACTGGATGAACTGCATTCAGTGATATGAAAGGAACTTGAAAATGGAACTGCAGAGCTTCTGGCTATAATTTTTGAGAATTTTAAACTGGAGATAGATGTTTGTTGTCTTCATGTTCAAAAGGAGAGAGAAAGGACCTAGGCAACTACTGACTGGTCAGTTTTACATTTGTACTAGGAAAGGTTCTAGAATAAATCCTTAAATGCGAATGGTTTTCAGAAACAAGTGATGCCAAACTAATTCTGTTTGTGTCATTTTTAAAACAGAGTTACAAGGTTGGTAAATCAAGGAAATACTGAGGATATAGAATATCTTGATTTCAACAAGGTTTTTGAGTAGGTCTCCCATGATATTCCTGAAGACAAATTGAAAAAAGGTTGGGTAAACCATACTACTGATAGGTGGATTTACAGCTGGCTGACAATCTGGTCCAAAGAAGGCTTACCAATAGTTCTTTGTTATCCTGGAAATAAGTAACAAGTAGGGTGTTTTATAAATAACTTTATAAATAACTTTATATATTGTATAAATTTTATAAATAACATCTTTATAAATAACTCAGATGAAGGAATAAAATGAAAGCTCAGAAAATCTGTAGATGGTACCAAAATGGTAGGGGTAGTTAACACCTGAGAATACAGAATGGGGATTCAATATGATCCTAAAACACTGGAGAACTGGGCCATAATTAACAAAATGAATTTGAAGAGGAACAAATGTATGATACCACATTTCAAAAGGAAAAATCAGATGCACAAATATACAGTAACTCACACCTAACTGGATAGTAATTCCTGTGAATAGAATCTAGGTGTTATAGTAGAGCAGAAGGTAAAAATGAATCAACAATGTGAGACAGTGAAGAAGAGGGGGGGGAGGTGATGCAATTCTAGGCTGCATCAACAGAACTGCAGTGTCTCAAATCAAGGGAAGTAATAGTACCACTCTATCCTGCTTTCTTCAGACTCATTTGTAGTAGTATGTCCAGTTCTGGACACCACAGTTTAAAAAGGATTTTGACAAGCTGGAATGTCTACAGAGCAGGATGACACAAATGATTTGAAAACCAAGCCCTCTGAAGAAGAGTTGAGGCAGCTGGGTATGTTTAGCCAGAAGAAGAAAAGAATGAAAAGCAATTTTTATCCTTCTTTAAGTATCAGATAGCTATCATGTGGAGGACAGAGTGAGCATCTTTTCTGGTTTTTGACAGGATAGGATCTGACCTAGGGAGATTCTGAGATTCTGATGAAAAATTTCTGACAGTAAGAGCTGTTCAATAATTGAATAGACTAGCCTGGAAGATAGTAGACTCTCCATTATTGGAAGTTATTAAACATAGGTTAAATGACTACCTATCAGGGATGTTTGTGTGAATTCCTGCACAAATAGGGAACTGTCCTGGATGACTCTTGGGGTGTCCTCCAGCTCTATGATTCTTTGACAACTTTATGATAACAGCAAACATATCATTATATATCTACTTTTTTTTTCACAAAACATCTTCAAATCAATTGCATATCAGGAGGCAAGAAATTTCAAACAGGACATTTTTGTAAATTTAAAATTATGATTTTATTATAAGAGATTTTTGCTTCCTGTGTTGCTATAATTGGATTAGAGAGCTACTCTTAATTAATGTGAAAGCATTTAATTTCATGTACGGTATTTTCACAAAAAATTTAAGCGTCTTTTAAAAGACAGTGGTTTGTAGAAACTGTTCATGATCTTTTATCGACTCTTTAATAAAACATTCTAGCAGTTCCAATGGAAACTGAATGTCAGCAGTATGGCAAATAAATGCAGTAGTGAAAGATAAATTAACCTACTAAGACAGCCATGATCCAACACTTTTCCTTATTACTTTCCCTGAGATTGGTTCTAAAAGATAGGACATCTCCACAATGTGTTTCCTTCATTTATCATTTGCACTCTTTGATTTTATATCTGTAAGAGGAACGGAGTGGTTCTATATGGCCCATAACTATCAGTCAGTTATCCACATGGAAGATGTAATAATTGTGGGGAATGTGACCCAAAGGGTGGTCCTAATACTGGAGAGGGGGGACCCTTGTCATTGCTTGAACTCCTGAGCCAGATGGATTTTTCTTCTTTGCAGCTTTAATTTCCTTACTTTTCTTGCTTTGTATTAAAGCATGGGAATGGATTAATTTCCTCAATGGGTACCAAACAGGTTAGAAACAGACATGCCTAGTTGGATCAAAAATGCATGCCTAGTGGGACAAATTTTAGAACATACAAATAAATGACTGTATTAAAGGAATATCCACAATTGAAAACTATATCTACTACTTTCCAACATGCTAGAAATGTGCTTGTACTCATTTCTGGACATACATCCAACACGTTACAACATTCACCTGTTCAATACTGCATCTTGTGGTTCACTATCAGCATGTGCTTAAAAAATCTACCTTTTTCAAGTGTGGTTGTCAGAAAACCTTGCAAAACTTGGCACTGCATCCAGACACTTTTCCATGGCTTCACGAAGTAGGAGTTATGAAGGTGCAGATGAGTACCTAGGACACAAGCTCCTCCATTCCCCTTCTCTATTGTATGCCCACTTTGGCACACCTATCATGGCATATCATCCTGGTTTGTCAAGCAATATGAAATCAAAGTGCCTAGTTTAGAAGTAAATGGGGAACTTTGGCTGAGTGTCTTGCTTTGTTATATTGGAGCTTACCTGTGTTTTTACCCTCTTTTTATTCTGTATCCCCTTTTTACCTGTGCTGGTCTATGACCATAATAAATATTCTATTCTATATTCTTGGCTGAGTGGAAGCCAGGATCCTTGTGTCAAAGCCAGCACAATGGGAGAAAGAAAAGAGAGGGGTGAGGGACCAATGGACAGCATGTTCATGAATATTCAAACACACACTTGCAGTATTAATTTCACAATGAAAAAAACTGGCTACCAGTATGTATTTTGGTAACACCACAAGTACATTTAACTAAACTGGAATTTCTGAGCTAGGATTGTACTGTCTGTTCTGTTTCATAATCAAATTTTTCCCCAAGAGCTATGTTTCAGTTTGGCATACTCTTCAAATTACTTAATAATATATAAAACACAACAGAATAATCACCTTTTATTATCTGGACTCAAGCAGCACTCGGAAATTGGTCCAGTGTGTTTATCCTTAAATGTCTGAATAGGGAGAGCAGTGGCAGCATCCTTTAATGAACAAAGACAAGCTTGATTATTAAGTAGCTCAGAACTGTTAAAAGATTCTCCCTAAATCCTTTTGGTAGTTGAACTAAAGTAAACCTACTGAAGCAAAGGGATTTACAAAAATATTGACTTACTAGGCAGTTACTGATTCAATGGGTCCACTTAAGTTGGGGTGTACCATTGGCTACTGTCCCAAATGTTAATTAGTAGTATGCATTCAGAGAGGCTGAGAGTAACACCATCAGGCGACTAGACTCTATCAAGATTCTAGACTTCTAGAATACAAGACACTCAGAGGGGATATTTAGATGCATCCATCCTCTTCAGGGAGTAATGGCCACATCAGCAGAAAAGAATTGATAGTTCCAATGGTGATGATGGCAGGGAAGTTCCAGAAGATATGTTACTGGATAGCAGCAGTACTAGATAGTGACTCTAGTGGAGGATCTTTCAGAGATAACAGCAATGGAAATTTAGTTAACTCTCATTAGTATTGCAGAAGAAGACACTGGTAAATCATTTCTGAATGCCTTTTATCTTGAAAACCCTATGACAAGACAATCCAATATGAAGCAAGAGATAGTGCTGGAAGATGACATCTTCAGGTTAAAAGGAAATTAATTGGGGAAAAGTAACAGACAAGTATGAATAGTACTGCGTCTAATGTCATAACTTGACTCAGGCCGAAAGGACTTCAGCAGCTGATATGCTCAGATGTGAAAGTACTGCATAACATAGTACTCACATGAAATGTGAGTATCAGGGAAAATTGGAAATTGTAAAACAAGAAATTGTAAAACAAGAAATTGAACATCTAGCAATATTTGGTGTGAGTGAGCTAAAGTAGACAGGAATGGGCTATTCTCAATCATATACTCTTACTCTAGAAATGAAAATCGAAGAAGAAATAAAGTGACATTACTAGTGAAATGAGTTATAGCAAAAACACTTGGGATACAATGCGAAGTTTGACCAAATAATATCAATAAGACTGTGAATAAGGCAGAACAAGAGATTTCTTCAACAAGACATGAAAGATCAAAATTTAAACCAAAGATAAGGATGCTACATGAACCAACAGAGGAACACATTGTATGATGAGAAAGAAAATAAGATGATGATTGCAAGAATATACTACAGAATTACACCAAAAAGACAAAAGACTGACAGAATCCTTCCAGGAAGAACCTTTTAATGAAGAACTCACAATTTTAGAAAGTGAAATGAAACCTGCCCTCAAAGCATTTGGGAAAAATACATTGCTAGGAACAGATCAATAGAGCTGTCTCCACTACAGAAGCAGAATTCAACCAAATTCTAACAGAAATCTGCCAATAAATATGGAAAACAAAATCATGGCCCACAGAGTGAAAATACTCAACATCCATTCCTATCCCCAAGAAAGATGACAACAGGGATTTTAGTAATCATCAGATCATACAATCTTCCATGCAAACAAGGTGATGCTCCAGATTTTACAACAAAGGCTTTTACAGTATATGAAGTGAGAAATGCCTGGCATCCAAGCTGCATTCAAAAAAGAAAGAAGTCTAACACATCATATTGCAACATATATTGGCTAATAGAGCAGACCTAAGAATTTCAGAAGAAAATTAGTCTATGCTGCTGTTACCACACCATACACTCCCACTCTGTAAGATGTGCTATTTTCATAACTGGACATATTTATGGATGAAACATGTTTGAAAGCATGTTGGCTGTAAGCATGTTGCCAGGTCAGAATGACCTCAGACATGATCAAGTCATAAATTCAAAAAGGATTAGGCAGGAAAACTCTCTGCTAATGAGCTTGCGCTAATCCTTTCAAGACTGCAGGCTATGAGCCCTCCCAAGAGCAATGGAAGGCAAAACTGCCCAGGTGAAGCAATCAGGGACCCTACTGTGATCTTATCCTATGGAAATCTTTCCTAGAGTTTCTGTCTGACCAGACAGTAAGAGATTGTCGTGACCCCGATCAATGTTTTGTCACCTAGAGTTAAAAAGATCAACCTATTTTGGACTCTTTTGTCAGCCCTGTGGGAAAGCAATTACTGCTATGTCCATGCACCCTCCCTCAGAGTAGGAAATAGGGTATATAAACACCAACTTCAGCCCCAGGAAATTATAGTACATTGGGCTGCACACAGTCCTCAGATTCCCATTCCTCTGTGCTATCCTCAGACACACTGTCTGAGCCACTCCACTATGACCTTCTGCTTCAGGACTGGTAACTATCACCCTTTCCACCCAGTCTCTCTCTATCCAACCTTTCTTGTCTCACTTTCCAATTGCCTTGTATGATTCCAAAGAGTGTCTGGTTTCTTTTGTGTTTGTTAATTCCAAATAAATACTTTGTTTAACTTTTAACTGGCGTCTTCTCTGCAGTTAGTACTGGTATACAAAGGTGAAAAGATCCTGCTGTTACCCACTCTTGCAGGCCTCCTTTGAGCTATAATTCCCCAAATTTTAAGGAAATGCTGGCACTGTGGATAGATCTCAAAATCCCTCACCTCTTAGGGTAACAAGACTGGCAGAGAATGTGGGCAGCACCCTGCTCCTCTTACCTGTGAGTTGATACACACAGTTCAAGAAAGGCAGATGTAGGGAAATCCGTAGAGACTTCTGTAGGCTTTTGAGTGGGGGTATGGGATTGCAAATCTGTCTGATTGGAGCCATAAGGGCTACAGTGGGGTTGGAATCTGCTCCCCTTTCCTGGTCTGTACCAGGCAGCCATCTCTATATGGCCATCTATGGTGAAAGCCATCCATGAGCTGTGGTAGAACACAAGGGCGTGTTACATGACTATCCTGGGAATCTCTTCCTACCTCTAGGTCTATTATGGTGTGGGATTCGAGAATTAGGGACTAGGTACAAATGGAGGGATTTCTCCAAAAAGACTTCAGTGGTCTCCCCGTCACTGAGTTGCTGGTCCACTTTCTCAGTTAATGAGGCATTGACCTTATCGGAAGCCACTTAGAAATTGCAGGGATGTTTAGAGAGAAACATCTTCGCACTTGAAGCCATAGGAGCTCGGCAGGAAAATTTAAGAGAAGCCCTTTTGCACATGAAAGAGTGAGTAATGGTTTTAAGGGTTCAGTTTAGCAGAAATGTTCAAGGAAAGCCAAAAAATGGACAAACTGGAGAAAGGGGTTGTCAGTAAGGGCAGGAATCCATGGAAAGAATGGTCTTTTAAGAGTACAGATCTGTCCGGAATCCTGAGTGACACTTTCCACACACAGTGCAAGGAGAGGTTGCTCTTCAGCCCCTCCAAAGAAACCATGGCAGCTTGGGGGTTCTGGATGGCCCTAAGCAACACTTCAAGCACTATCCAGGAACTCATCAGCAAGGCCAAGAGGCAGGCCAGAGAACTAGATTAACTGCGGCCTCAAAACAGCACCCTACTAGTGGATAAACTGACTTTCTCATCCATTGCACAGGAAGCCCATGACAAATTTGAAGAAGTCTCCATGTAGGTCCAGGCACTTCAGTACAGGCTGGCCACCTTAAGAGAGGAACGCATTAAGGCACAACATGTTGCCCAGTACTTGGCCCCTCACACTCTGTGTAACCATGACTGAAAAGAGACAACTTCACTCTGTACGGTTCAAAGCAAATGTGATGTTAGGCATATTTGTCCCAAATGGCTGGACCAAATGACAGAAAATTGAAGAAAGAGTCCACTGGTCTGTCACAAAGGCTAAGGCCACCACAAAACAGCTAGGGCCCTTGAACAAAGAAACAGGGATTGTATGGCTGAATGCTGCAACGCACACACATCCCACTGCAAACGGGCAGGATTTGACCCAGCTTGCCCAATTGTGTATTTCCATGACAGACCTACCAACCTTAGAGTCAGTGCTAGTTGCCTGAAACCTAGCCACATTGGACATGTACCCTCAGATGTGAGAGCTTATCCAGCATCTCTGACCAGGACAAACAAACATCAGGCTCCGGGTAAGAATCCTGAAGCTTTCATAGCCCAGAAGAAATTGCTGGTCATCTTAATGCAAAAATTAGACGTCAACCAAGTGCTAGGAACATATGATTTTCAGGATGGCAAGTTCAAAGAGCTTCTTTGGTCTCAGACCAAAATGGGGACCACTTGGTCCCATTGATACAGACAGAATCCCCTGGGATGTACTCTCTGACAAGTTTAGGAAGATAGTAGACCTTCTGATGGAATCAGGAGCCTTGAAGAGCACCAGAGTTCCCTGGAGGAATGCAGAACCCAAGTCCTGGGAACCTGTTCAGTTGGTTACTTATAGAAACCATGGCCTACATACAGAGTACCACAAGACGGGAAACACAAGGAATCCAGCTCCTCATGGTAACTGGAGGAAAGACAAGTGTGCCAGAGGTGGCATGGACAATAGGGGTTAGAGAAGCCAGTGTGATGGCTTCCTCCCTGGTCCAAATCACAGCTGAAATGAAACTCCCTCTGCCCTATGCACTGGCAAGGTCCCAGAAACCCAAACAAAGCAGCAATAGAAGGATCACCATCAGGAGGATATAATCCTTGCTGAGCTGTTTATAGTGAGGAAAGGAGACATGTGTGGGAGCTGCTAAAGAGCACAAGTGCAGACATGACCCAATTCAATCAGTGCCTCACTACTAAGCTCAAAGACGCCATCTTGAAAACACAAGGCAGCCAGAGCAGGGACTCCCAGCCTGTAGACATAGTCTGACCAGAACAGACCACAGACACATGCAGCCTAAGCCAGGGTTGCTTGTGCTAGGGAACACCCTCAGTCCACTGCATTTCCACAGGGAGTCATTGCCCGACATCTGGGAAAGGCTGATGGTAAAAGTGGGCATTGGGATCTCACAGGCAAAATTCCCCCCAAGCCCCTGGTGGACACTGGAGCAGCCCAAATATCCTCTACACTGACTTAGCTGTGAGTGGAAACCCTACCTCTGAGACCATGGCACTCTCTGGGTACAGAGGAGGTTCAAATCAGACTATGATCTTCCTAACTAACCATCACAGCATGTGAAAACCAGGGAGAGGATGACAGCATCCTAGGGGTACACTTCCTCCACACCCATAACTTTACCATGGACATGGCAAATGGCTTTTTCTGGCAGATTAAAGGTGACTCCCCAAAATTTCTGCCATATACAGATGTGCAGCCCTTAAGGCATTGCGTCCACTGCACCTTTTATGAACAACCCCTGGGTATCAGAGTTCCTAGAGGTCTGGACGAAGGACAAGGCTGAGTGCAGCCTTGTGAAGAACAACTGTGTCCTAATAGAAAGGAAAAATCCACTTCCACAGCAGCAATACAAATATCCCCTCAAAAGCCAGGAAGGCATAGGGAAGACCATAGAGAGTTTATTAAAATGGGATGCAATTACTCCCATAAAATCTATTTGTAATGCACCTCTATGGCCCGTCCTCAAGGTGAATGGCAAGACATAGAGGATGACAGTAGATTTTCATGCCCTCAACACCACCTCCTGTTGCTCCTGTGGTGGCCAAGCATAATGAGCTCTTATCAGCCATAGCTGTGGATGCCAGATATTATAGTGTGGTGGATTTAGCTAATGCCTTCCACTCTATAAAACTTCACAAAGCCTGCTGGTACAACTTTGCATTCACATTCTGCAGCCAGCAGTATGTTTTCAAAAGAACTCCACAAGGATTTCATTCCAACCCTAGTATTTGCCATGCACGCATATTCAAGATGTGGGACAAGTTAAAACTAGCATCCAGATCACATGTACTTTCATAGCTCGACGACAGCTGAGTCCATTCAGTGACACAGGAAGAAACTTGGGAAATAACTAGGGAGGTCCTTGGTCTAATTAGGGACATGGGCATACATCCAGGTAGACTTCACTAGGGCATATATCCAGGTAGACTTCACTAGGTCATTGCCACACACTTCCCAAGGGAACAAGAACTGCCTCATGATAATTGACCCTTTCAGTAAGTGGATCAAAGCCTTCCCCTGCAAGAACAACATTGTGGTAACCGCTACACGCATTGTTTAGCAATGTTTGGAGTATGTGGGGAATCACACGGGAGATAAACAGTGACATGTGAGAAGTCACACAGGAACTCTGCAAAGCATTAGGCATAAAGCAGAGGTTCCACATAGCTCACAGACCCCAAAGTTCAGGACAGATTGAAGAACCAAGCACACCTTGAAAGAAGCACTGTGAAAAGTGGTTCATGCTTCAGAATGCGATTAGAATTAGAAACTCCCTGTCATTCTCATGGTCCTGAGGGAAACCTCTGCAGCTCATGGTTTCACCTCCGCAACACTGTCTGACAGGGAAAAAATGCCACTTCCAGAGGCATTTTGGATAGATATTAACCTCCTCTCTGATTTAGAGACAGTGGTTAATAAATAATTGGTGGGTGAGAATATTCATTCAAGGAGTCTCTAAAATACACCAGCAAGTGCCCATACAACTAGGAAGGAATAGGCAGACCATGGACAAAAGGCTTGGCTGGGTTTGTAACCTCTGCCAATAGAAGTAAGGACAGCTAGACAGAAAATTTTCCCAGAACAGTATAGAAAAATTTTCCAGGACAAACATGCTTTGTCCACCAAGTGGCAGGGTCCAGTAAAGATCATTAAGAGAATCTCTTCCAGTGTCTACCAAGTAGAAATACCCCACAAAAGAGTTAAAGCACTTTCACGGCACACAACTCAAGGAATGGAAAGGCAAATCACCAACACAGACAGTAGCACAGCCTGAGGAAGAGGAGCCCCCAGCTGCAGTAGATGAAGTGATAGTTTAGCAGGTCTCACTGCGCAACAGGATTTTGGCAGTGTTGGATCTGTCCACAACTTTCATGGGATGGGAATCTCCCTGAGGACACAACATAGGGAAAGATCCCAGAAATGTATATAATTCTTTCCTCTTGCTTTTGTTAGAAGTTTAGCCATTTTCGTTTTAAGTGTGAAGGCAAACATGGCATCAAGGCATGAGAAATTGGGTAAGTACAATTTATTTTCTTATGATAGTCTTCCCCAGGCTCCTTCAGGCCATAAAAGAACATCCTTGGATTTGCATGATCCAAGAACCATGACATGCCCCACACAAACTCATGTTGTGTAAAATAAGCCCAAATACAAATGTTAGCAATCTGGGCCATGTCTATTCATTCAGGCACCTCCGTGACTGGTTCACTATACATATGCCAATAGTATTATGCATAGGTGCAAGGTACATTTACCTCGCCACCAGAGTTGAGGAAGTTTTCTGCCAGGATGATCCTAAAGCTAAATCACCATTCTATCTGACACAGCCTTAATCACAGCAGCAGTGTGGAAAGAAGGTGACCCTTTTCTGCTATTGATTCTCCCTGATACAGCAGTAGGACATACCACTCCCATAGAAGTCAGTATAATCATCCCATTGGGCAGAAGTCAAACATTACAGGTTGCAGATTAGAAAGTGCAAGCCCAGACTGCACAGAAAAGGGACCTTTCAGGACAAAGTCCAACAAACTGATCCATCTCCTTACATCAGACTGCTTGTAACAAGCCAGGGAACTGTTAGATTTAAATCACTGGGCATGCTACCTCTGAACCTCATTCATGAGAAAAGAAATTACACCCTCCAATTTGGCCACTGGGTCCCAATTATAACAATGTTTTAGCCACTAACCATAGATGCTGCTGTGCTAATGCAGGAAGAATACCCCATCACAGGGTCACATGTTGTAAAGGTGGACATGCACAAATTAATGCTGATTCAACTCACAATCTCTTTAAAGGAGGTCTGCATAAGTTTAGAGGGATTAAATACCTCTGTTCAATTGTGCACCTTACTTACACCTCTGCAAAGTGGGGCTGGACAAAATGGCTGAAGTTATGGTCTGGATCAGATCAGTGCTCCAGAGTAAAAAGAGACTGGAAGGACAGGATCACACCTTTTGGACTAGGCATGTCTCTGTTAGATGCAGTGAATGTAGACACCCTTGCCAACAGATTGTCCTACAGACATTTCAAACATAAGCGAGCCCATAAGGCAGCTTGCCCAAAGAACGTCCGACATCTGGCATTTAATCACTATTCTTTTAATAAATTGGGAACTATTAATGGAAAGAAAGTCTGTGATTCTTGCAAGTACCATGCAGTCTCTACAAAGGAACATCTCACAAACTCTTGCATATATCCAATTCACACGGTTAATCTCATTACTATTATAGACCTAACTCAGCATGCCTACCATGGAAATATTCCAAAGGAGATCAGAGAATTACTGAAACCAAAATAAAAAAGGGGAAAGATAAAACTAGAGGCTTGGTAGAAGCTTGTAAATGCATCTTTTATTCCATGTGGATTCAGCTGAAGCTTTTTATTGTGACTGTCAACAAAAAAATTATGCTGTACATACACCCGGTAATTCCCCTCAGAATACAGACAGTCTCAGGAGACATCCTGTATTCCAAAGAAAGAAATCACTGGGCAACTACTGTATCGGGTCACAACTGGTAACTGTTAATGTGGAAGATTGCTGGCACTGGGAAAACCTAGGTTTCACTTACAATAGCCAAGCACTTGAAGCCCATCATCCCTACTTGATACCCAGAAAACATACAGATAGCCAATGCTCATACGAGATAATGCATAAAACAGGGTCTGGGAAAGGGTGGGGTGGGGGGACAGCCTGCCACACCATTACCCTAAATGGTTTTCAAATACAGCCCAGGATGCCCAGTATTAACCGGTGCTTTTGCAATGCCACAATCATTCAGAGTTGCGGTTTTAATTACACCATTCATATTTGGACCAGTCAGGAAATGGTCTTATTCCCATCACTATATAGTTCAGTAACCCCTGCATTTTTGGGACTGGGACTAGATTTACTACATCAGCTTCTCACACACCCCAATCTTAAAGAGCAACTGCTCAAAAGAAAAGCAATCAGAGATGAAACTGTTTTGATGGTATCTCACAAGAGCAAGGAAATTGCAACTCTCTCTGAAGAGATAACCTCCACAGGGCACCACTCACGGTGGGAATTCATCCTTGGATGGTCCCCCAATGCTACAGGATTCTTTAACATCACATTGCTCCCTATTGTGATAATTCTGTGGTTATTTAGTTTGGACTTAGAAATATTAACTGTTTCTTTCATTATAAAAGAACTTTAGTAGGAATCAGAAACAACTAGAAAGAAATTTTGTTTTATAAATATATAAATATATTTTATAAATTATAAAATATTATAACAGTGTCAATATGAAAATTCATTCAGAATATATAACTAGAGTCCAACTAGGGATGATAGGAAGTTAATAACAGGGTGTATTCAAATGAATCTTGCTGTGGTAATTTTATTTAGAGTACAGCTAGCTGGGTAAATGAAAATAGAACTCAACTTATAAAAGATTTATAAAGCAACATTTTTTTCAAACATTAATGTAAAGACTGAGATTGTTAAGAATGTTGATATTTCTTTCTTTAATAAATATATATATAAAAATTATTCCACTTTCAACATCCTGTAGAATCCTAGGATCTGCAGTTTAGGGAGGGGCATTTAGAATTCTCAGGCAGAGAGCTCTTGGGCTCTTGGTAAACTACAAACCCCAGAATTCTGCAGGATGTTGAAAGTGGAATAATAGTACTATAACAGTGTAGTGCAGAAATGGCCTCAGTTTTACACCGTGTCATCTTTACCATCTGCTCCAACACTCCAGTGTCTAAGGTTCAGGGTCACTTCCAGTACAAAATGGCACGTTTTCCAGTGCCACTGATGTTAAATGCATTCTCAAAACCTGCCTAGCCTTTAACACAGAATGTTATAAATCTTATAAAACTCAGCTTTAGAAATCAATGTGTCACTGTGCAAAAAGAAAAAAAAAACCTGTCACTTCAATTAGCCATACTCAACTATTCCTAATAGTTAGACATAAAAATGTGTTCAGAGGCTTTCAGTAATGATTCATTTGGCTTTTTTTTAACATGATGAATTATGGTTTTGACTTTAAAACTGTCTAATTAGTTGCTTTATGTATATAACAAACTTACCCAGAGTTTCACAGTGCTGTCGTAAGAGCCTGAAAGAATTTTTGTATCATCAAAACAGAAATGGCAGGAATTTACAGCGTCAGAATGTCCTCTTAAAATTTTGAAATGAATCTGTGAAAAGACAAGAGCAAAAACACTCTCATGCTTGTCTCCAGTCATTGTTTTTGTAGTTGCAAAAATGTGGATTTGTATGAACTGTAAAAACTGAATTAGAAATACCTACAAACTTATTTCTTATCAATTGACATATATCATGGACAAGTGGTATAGTCTAGTCTACTCTGAATCCCCAAATTGGGCATTTTTCTCATTATAGCATATTGGTGATTGTGTTAAGGGGCAGCAATGTCCTCCCTAAAAACATTTCAGTCCTGCCAAAAAACATTTGTAGCTGACCTCTTTACAAAATCTACATTACCAATGCATACTTCAAATAAAAGTTTCTTAAGTTTACTTTGGCCCTTTCCACATGGGGTTAAAAAAACGGTGTAGAGCAACCTCCACGGAGGTCTACACCGTTACGCAAATTGGGGTGGATTACTCTCGCGTAATTCCACACCGCAATCCGCGGTCGGGCGCCTGCAAGTGGCGGCGCCACATGATTTGAAAAACCACATTTTATGTGGTTTTTCAAAGGCACGGGGCGTCCAGCCCTGTGCAGCCCCGTCGCAGTGCCCGTATGGATTTATGGACGCGCGAAAGGGCGTCCCTGCAGATCGGACAGGGGGCGGGATTTCCGGCTGGCGAGCTTCTCCGATTGGTGGAGAGGCTCCGCCAGTCAAAATCCGCCATTTTGGGCGCTGCCGGGCGCCGAGGATGCCGCGGGATGCTGCTGCGTGTAGAGCAGCAAAATGTGCTGCTCCGTGCGGCGACGGAACAAGGTAAGCCTACGTTTTACCGTGGCTTTCCCCGTTCCCCCGCCCGCGTGTGGAAAGGGCCTTTATTAGCACAGCTTTATTGATGGAGTTATTTTCAACTTAAGAATTGGTTTTTAGCTACCATTTTTTTCAGTGCATTGAATTCCACAACACTGTGAAACATCAGTACTATAAGAAGTAAATGTACAATCCATCACCCAAGAATATCAGCTGTGCTATGTAACTGTTCACACTAAATTATAGCAGAGGTCAATCCAATCAAATTGAAATGCGTAATAAAGCTTAACAAAAAACCCATAGGCTGGGCCCCAAAGCCAAGACATAACTCATAGATGTATACTTGGAGAACAGTCACTGATGAAGAAGGAAAAGACAAAAATGTCATACTGAATACTCTCGATTGTGAGAAATGGCCACTGTGCAATTCAGGCTGCTCATAACGGAGCCATGTTTACCCATGCAAAGAACTCAGGCTCTGTCTTTGCCAAATCTCCAATTTTGTTTATTCAATTTATTCAATTCATTTTCTTTAAACATCCGAAGAAAAGATGTTTCACAAGGAGTGTATCCTCCTCACCTTTACTAATGTTGTTTTTTTTGTTCCAATCACCCTACGCAGCTATTATGTGGAATGGTGATTCTGTTTAACACCAATAGTGGTGATAATTATGTATAGCAGATAAATGCACTACTTACCCATAGACAACAAAAATTTTAAAAAAAGCCTCTTTGTGAAGGGGCAGTTTGGAGGAAAACACTTGATTCCCCACTTTCAAGCACTGCAAGCTTGATTTGACTTTCAGATCTCTTGCCGTCTTATTTATTGAAAATGTAGAAGCAATGCAGGCCTTCCTCAACTTTTGTTCCCCAAATGTAGTCAGCCTACATCCCTCCTCAATAATGTCAGACTAGGTGGCTAGTAAGTTAGGCAAGCTGAATATGTTAACTAGGGTGCCCTGTTGACCTAAATTATTGGGTTATTTCAAGACGAAAATGGGTTATATGGATACTATTCATTAATTATTATTGACTAATAATATTAAATATTCTATTTCTTTTTTTAAGTGAAGTACTCAAAGCAGCTTACAAAATATATTGATATATACTAAAAAAAAAAAAACCCTCACAGATTTAGAGATACCTAGTATGTCATTGTTGTGTTACCTAGAATAGAAATTCTGCCCCCTCCCCCGTCCTCCACCAGAGCTTCTGACGTTCTGGAAAAATTTAGTGATGGTCTTAATAATTTATTTTTAGGCACAGATGGGGAAAAACCGAGTATATTGCTTAAGACTCTTAGAGCAGTTTAATGTGACACGCTGTATTTGTGAGGCTAGGCTGGTTTTATTTACCGGTTTCTGAAGAAGCGGTTTTGAAAAAATAAAAGAAACTTCGGAAGAAAGACAAGAAGGAATAGGGGCAACAATTCTTCCCTCGCTCAGGCCTCAGTCGTGGTAATCCCCTTCCCTCAAACGCCCACGCGCCCCACCCCCACCCCCTCGCCCCTCGCGAAAGCTGAGGCGAGTACTTCCCCGCCGCACCTTGGCCAGCTGCTCATGGTCGCCCTCCCAGGGCCGCAGCGCCTGGGCCGAAACCGCCAGGGGGTCCGCCGCCTTCTGGGCCGGCGGCGGCATCTTGAGAGGAAAGACTCCTTCTCGGCCGGCTTTCCTCCGACGGAGCCCGCCTCCGTTCGGCCCTTAGCAACCAGCCTGGCTTGGCTCCCGCCCCCTTCTCTGTAGTCAGAGGGCGAGCGACGCTCTCCGTCCTGCGAGGTCCCACAGTTTTCCTCTCTTTTACATCGTTTCTTAATTTTTTTTTTATTAGGGTAGCTTGTGTTGCTGTTGTGCCTCCAAATAATTTCTGCCTGTGACCTTATCAAGGGTTTTTCTTTGACAAGATTTGTTATCCAGGAGGTTGCCATTGCCTCCCTCTGAGGCTGAGAGGATGACCTGCCCAAAGTGAGCCCGAGGCTTTTCCATGGCTCAGCAGATTTGAACCCTGATCTCTTAGTCTGTTTAGTTGTATTGTAATATAAAGTAATTGCAGGGTTTTTAGTTAGGTCCAGGGGTTTTGGGGGGGGGGAATTCCCTCATGAATGATCAGAAGTGTATAAAACAAGCATGCTCTATATTTGTGTGTATATGTATTTTGTTGTGTGCCTTCAAGTCATTTCCAACCTGTGGCAACCCAAAGGTGAACCTAAGAAAGATGGCTCTCAGTTTTCAGATTCTGTGAAGAGTCCCACAGTCTTCCTGTGCAGCCCTCAAAAGCTCTCTCATCAATTTTCCATTAATTCCTACCATTTTTATGACAGTGCCACTTACTCTAAAGCAAGCAGGTGTTCCTTCCTGTTGTGTGCCTTCAGGTTGTTTCTGACTTAGGGTGACCCCAAGGTGAACCTGTCATGGGGTTTTCTTGGCAAGATTTGATCAGAGGTTTGTCTTTGCTTTCCTCTGAGGCTGAGAGAGTGTGACTTGCCCAGTCACCCGGTGGGTTTCCATGGGCGAACAGATTTGAACCCTGGGATTTGGTCTCCCGGGGCCTAGTCCAACATGCAACCACTACATCATGCTTGCTCTACACATTCCTTACAGCAATGTAATTTTATATCCTTTAGATAGGACACCCTTTCTGGAGACAGAACCTCTGCTATATGGGAAAGGAGGATCAGTCCTACCAGTAGGAAGAAGCAGATGCTGCAGGACAGCAGTGGAAGCCTCCTGGTTGTCTTCTGTGAACTTTTAATGTGCTGTGTATGCCTCACTGCTTGTCTTTCATCTCCTAAACCAGTGTGATGGAGACATTATCACATCCCTGGTATTGTAGTAAGAGTCAACAGGCTGTGCAGCTAATTTCTGTATAGGGAATGGGAGGGAGATCTGGTTTATCACCACAGAAATTCTTGTGCTGGTCCTTGCTGAGAAGGATGTGAGGTACTGTTTCCTAGATTTGCCATGGAATATGTCTAAGAGGAACCACCAAAACCACTGTACCTGATGGTAGTATGTGAGGAGAACATTTTACTTGTGGTGCCCCACATTCCCCAATTACAGACCTGGAGTAGTAAGGAAAAATGAATTCATGTTAGGGAGATTTGACAGACTTTCTTTTGAAATATGGTCAAGAAGTGTTATTTCCCAAGGAAAATCTGACTTTCATCATAATTAACAAGAATATTACTAACCTACAATATCTTATTGGTCCTAAATTTTAAGGCAAACAAACCTCAGTCAATATTCCTGGTCCTATCATCCTTCTCATGTCCACATTTAAGGCTCTTCAAGAAATTACTTTTACAACATTATAAGTAAGATTGGTAAAATAATTTTATTAAAATTTCCTCATGCTGATTTTCATTAAAATGCAGAGTTTTCCTGATCAGTTTTAATATTACAATATTTAAAGTTGAAGAATCTTTTCCAGCGTTCCACATTTAATTTGATTTTTTAACTGAAACACAAAAATTAACATGTATTCTTTTATGCTGTCAAATCTAACATAAATACATTATATACAGGACATTTAAATATGCTTTACACTGCTGATCTGCCATCATAGAGGAGATCTGTTTTGAAATCCAAAGATAAACAATGTCCAAGAATCCAAGCTACCGCTTTACAAGTGGAAGACTTTTCAGCCTACATGAAAAAGAAAAGTAGAGAAAAGAACTGAATTAGTAAACAATGGAAATAAGTATTCTAGATTAGTAGTTTGAATTACTATGTTTCCCCGTGAGGAAGGAACATAAAATAAGCCAACTACTGAAAAGAATCTTGATAACCTTGATTTGACCAACATTTCAAATCAGTCCTGGCAAGACTACACATTTACGGCTAAACAATAAAACACTTCTACTGCAGTGCCAAGAGATGGTCAGATCACTTATGGGAGACTGGCCTATTTCACATAAAGCACTCAGACAATAAGCAAAAATATCTGTCTTAATTTAAAGAAGGTAGCTGCATTAAAAACACAATACATATATAATATGTATATTACCATTTATATAAAAACACATTATGCATTTATCACAATTTACAGGAAAATAATCCAATTAATTACTAATGATAAAGGCTTTAACACCCTTTGAAATATTTTTAGATTGCACTTTTATATGTACAGTGCGTCTTTTATATATGCAGGGGTTCTGTTCTAGGAACCCTTGGAAAAAAAAATTTGTGAAAGCTCCATCCTATTATCATTAATGGATGCAGCAGGCATGTGCCTGGTGCATCCTTTGATGATAGCTATACACAAGGCTTCATGTGACCTTGCACTAGTATGTGCTGAGGTCGTGTCAGCAGAGGTCACACTGTACTTACTTTGGAATGTTTCACCACATTTCTAAATCAATATGCACCAGCAGAGTGGCCTTGGTCTAAACAGATAGTATTTTCCAGAAACGGGCCAGCCTTGTGCCCACCTGGTCTAATGTAAATTGCTCCCTCTCAAATAAAAGGCATGAAAGGCATCAAATAAAAGGCACAAAAAGTGTTATGTGCTATACAAATACTTTGTATCTCACTACCTTTTTAAAAGTTCTTCTGGTGGTATATTTGCAGTTTCTTCCTCACAGCTGCTGTCGCTACTGTCCGCAGTGTCAGAGCCACTGTTTTTCTTGGATTTCTTATTCTTGTGTTTGCTCTTATGTTTGGATTTCTTGTGTTTCTTTTTCTGAAAAAGAAGTTCAGTTCTAATATTTGTGTGTCTCTCTGTATATTACAATGAGAAACTTGACAAAATAGTAAGGGGGCCTCAAACAAAGCAGCAAACTCACTATTTTATACTATGAGTTTGTATAAGATGTAATAATGGCTATTCCTAGATAAAATGCTGAAAAAATGATAGTAAGATTGTCTTATGGAGGTTTACCCAAAGTAAGTCCTAATAAGTTCGGTGGGTTTTACAGAATGTTCGCCTAACAAAGCTTAGTGCTCTCATCACTCTGAAATTACTAATAAATGAAAACAGCAGCTCTGGTAATGATGTCCCATCAGCTGTCTCCACTGGATATAGGATATGACAGGATCACACTAGTCAGCATTTTTTCTACCAGAAATTTATGTGTGGAGCTTTAACCTAAGTGCCTTAGTCTGAACAGCTTTATTTTGTGATATACATATGGCTTATGTTCGATTCAATATATGTAGCCCTAACTGTATATGTGAAGCCTATGTGAACTGATGCCAGTAATAGTAGGGTGTGAACCTGATCAAATCATATGTTTGATGGGAGAACATCTGTAGAGAATAATATACCATAAGGGCTTGAGAGTTTGAACAAACGAAAGAGGTAAATTGATTCCATTTTCTATAGTTTTGCCTAAATCTCAGTTTCCACCCCCACCCCCATCTATTATAATAAATTACCTTTTCTTTTTTGTGTTTGTGTTCTCTTTTGGTCTTGTGTTTTTCTTTGTTCTTTTTAGGTTTCTCTCTTTTAGTGGCTTCAGGAGAACTTGTGAGCTGTGTTTCATCATGCTTCAGAGCAGTGTCTAAAAGCAGCAAATGAGAAAAAAAAAACCACCAATCAAAATAGATCAAAAGCTACTAAAAGAATGCTTAGCCATTACTTTTAGATTTCTGAGCCCTCTTATAAGAACTAGGTAATCTATACTGTCTTCACACAAACTCTTGAATTTGATACTGAAAAACTCTTAACCTTCAGCTATTAATACATATTATGAAGGAGCCTCAGCAGAAAGAACAACATCTTTACTGTGCTTGTTTGGGGATCTGCAGTATAATATAATAATTTTTACCTTCAAATATTTTTTAAACACAATAAAAGTAAGGGCTGGCATCCTGTTAGTGAATTACAATGGTGCAGGTTGGCTTTGCACCATCAAAACTCTTTCTTCTTGTTGTCGTCGTTATGGTGGTCAACATTTTGTTCTGACCATGTAACCACCAAAATCTCCTCCAAAGCTGACTGTGTAAACAGTGCAACTCCCTGCTCCCTCCGCAAACATAGCCATTGCCTGTGTTATCAGAAATAACACAGGAAATACATCCAGGTATTTTCCAGTAGCTGGCCATGCAGCAAGGATATCATCTGCAGGAGACATCCTGAAGACCCTCTGAGATCTTTGCAGATGCTTGTCATAGCATGTTCAGCTACAGGAAAATAGCTAGATGCCTCTTTCCATATCCCCCCTCCATTTGCCAGTAACATGGAGATGGCACTGTTTTTGGGGGAGCGGATGCACTGTTTAAAGAGTGAGTTTGGGGGAGATTCCATCAGGAGATGTAGCTACAGAGATGTAGCTGTGTGAGCTATGTATAAGCCTTCTGATGGAGGATCTTGCTCAAGGTTTGTTACATTCCAAATGGTAAACATTATTCTACTGAGCAATAGCAATGGCATGTGTATTTCTATACCGCTTATCAGCTAATTGCTCTCTAAGCAGTTTACAATGTGCTAGCTAACTGCCCCCAACAAGCTGGGTACTAATTTTACCAACCTAAGGAAGGATAGAAGGCTGAGTCAGCCTGAAGCCTGGCAGAATCGAACTCACAACCTTGTGGTTGCAGTACCGGCATTTAACCACTGCACCACCAGGGCTGAGCAAAATATTTGCACAGTTAAGACAATTCTTCCAGACAAAAACAAAAGACTGATGACATAAAAGTGGAGAACCACAGGTAGACTCATAAAACCATTTCCTCCCAGCAGAAGGTGACCTTCCCTTCTTCTAAACTGTACAAATGATGCTAAATGTGTTAGATTGAAAGGCTACTGCACACTTAACATTTTAAGGAACGTGTGCTGTATGAACAGGAAAAATATTCCTCTAGCAGAGGAGTGGGCAATGTCGGTCTGGGAGCTAATCTTTTGCCTTTGGGAACATTTGGGGGCCACAAGCAAAAAATGCTCTGGTTTGGAACAAGTGTGTAATTTTTACTTAAGCAGCACAGATGGGGCTGCAAGCTATTTAAATGCTGAATTATTCTTATTCTCATTATTTATTTGTATCCCGCCTCTCCATATGGATCAAGTGCACTGTGGAAGAGGAGGGCCAAAAACATCCTTGAGAGTTGCATGCAGCTTGAAGGCCACACTTTGCTCACTCCTGCTCTACTAAGGTAACAAGTATTTTATTTAGCTGTAATGTTAAACCTACCTCATTGCTACTGCTACAACAACTGTACACTTACCTCTGCAGAGCCATTAAATTCTTGCACACAAGCTTATAAAGATATAAACGTAAACAATTATGTAAATACAGTGCTCTAAAGAATCTGCATATTGTGGTGAAATATATTTACCAGAAGGAACAACTGGAGGCAATTTTGGTCCAAATTCTTCTCCTTGATCAACTACTTTTTTTGAGGGTGGAGTTACAGTAACAGAAGGTTCAGGTGTGACAGCTTTACTGTCTTTAACAAGAAAAAAAAAGTTTTTATAAAAAGTGGTGCCTTCACAATAACGTTGAAAAGATAACACAACAAGAAGAAACATAAACTATTGAGCACCTCAAATCCCATATTTGGGATATAAGTGCACTATAGTAAAAGAAAAAAAAAACACTTGTAAGATACAAAAGGTTGGACAAGCTCAAACCACCTCAGAGATATTTTTCCAGAGGAAGAAATCTGAAAGGCTTGGAAGCACCAATAAGTTTTATCTTGTCACTAGTTCTACCTCTCATAACAGGCCGAACTGAATTCTAAGGATTTTACTGGTGATATCCGGGGGCTTCTGTATCAATGAGGTGGTGAATTCATTCTGTGTCTTAGTCTGAACCTTAGAGATGCAATGCATGATGTGAATGCTAGTCCTAAAATGAAGTCAACAACTTAGTTCATTAAAAATTAACAGAAAAAATCCAGAGCAGATTCACTTCCACTAGACTTTACACTAAGGGCACCAGATCCTGTCTGATCTTGGAAGGCAAGCAGGGTCAGCCCTGGTTAGTACCTGGGATTGGAGACTGCCAATGAATACCAAATATTGTAGACTTTATTTGAGAAGAAAACAGGCAAAACCACCTCTGAGTATTCCTTGCCTAAAAAAAAAAACCTATGAAAATTCATGAGATCGCCATAAGTCAACAGGCAACTTGAAGTCCCAGATTTATCAAGTACTCAAACAATTGATAAACTGTTTTTTAAAAAAACTATAGGAATGAACTTTGTACTTGTGTGCTGCCTCCCCTCAAGCTCAATTATTTTATGTCACCTTTTGCAGAAATCATGGTTTGTCAGGAAGTAGTGGCAAACCTGTTTGTATTTGTCCTCCAATTCAGAATGCATATCAGCTTACAAACCCTTTGTGATGTTTCTTGCCGCCCAGCCTGACACGTCTTGTGTACCGGTCTGCACAGCCCGGGAGATTTCTGGATCAAGCCAGGGCACACACACACACACAGGCCTGCTTCTATTCTCCCCCTACTGGGAATTGCAGCACCCATTTCACTATTGTCCCTCTATGGTGGGTCAGGCTAGATGACCACTGGGTGTGGGCAAAAGCAGTAAATTGTCTTTGCAGATGAAGTCTCTCTCTCTCTGTGTTTGAGAGGAATACTCTGTAAGATAAAATGCTAGGGAGGATAGAATGTGGCATGCTACGCTTATGCTTCCCTTACTTTGCAACATTTGTAAGATTACGCTAGAGAATGGTGGGAAACTTAGTATGCATATGTTTCCTTTCTTGAACATGTGAGGGCTGTACTGGAAAATGTATAAATGCCTGTGAGCTCAAATAAGGGGGGTTGGTTTCTTTTGGGAACAATCCCAGCCGATGCTTGCTGGCAAAATAAAAATCTTTTTTCCTAACTGAAAGGGTCATATCTCTGGTTTTTGCTTCACCTCTTTGGCCTCCTCTTATCAGATTGATCTCCCTCTTCTGCTTTCCTTAAACTCTGGCTCTTCTCTGCAATAAGACCAAGCAGACTTTTAATCCTTAAAAAAAGTGGTACTCTTGGTACTAATGCTGTAATGCTAGCGTGTATAATCCTGTACGTAGAATGACACTCTGTGAGACTGCTTTTATAAAAACAGAAAGTTACATTTTATTGAAACACTGTTACTGTAATTTGTTTGTAATTATATTTTCATAATACAGCACACCCCTTTCTCTCTCTCTCTCACTATGCTCAGCTCATTTACTGTCAAATATTCACTCTCTCTCTCAGCTCGCTAACACAGCTCTTTTCTCTTTGTCCCTCACTAGACTCTTCTTCCCATTAACTCCCTCCTGTGTCTGTTAAATTTCCATTTCTTCTGCCCCCTTGGTTCATGCCTCCCTTGAGCTCCCCAGGGTTCCATTTTGCTGGCCAATCATTTTAAACCTCTCCTGGTCACTATGGAGGCTCGGTTACCATGCCCCTCCCTTCAGTCATCACACCCATCACACAATCGTGATTAGGAGCAAAAATGCAAACTTTTCTTTGGCAGCCTGAACGCAGCAGCAAACTATGTTTTGAACCAAAGCAGAAGGAACTGAAACACTATGGATGAGAAGAAAAGTGTTTGTATATGGTTCATTAATGCAGTGACAAAATCAGAGTTTCCATTATGTTTGAATGAATCCATTATTACCTTGATCATCAGGTAAAGGAGGATGATGCTTCATACTTTCAGAAACTGGTTCTGTTGCTGTTAGCTCTTCACCATCACTCTCATCTTCTGATGAAGATGATTGTTCATCTGAGGAGCTGGCAAAGATGGCTTTAAATAAATCCATAGATGGCCTACTTTCTTCTTCTGCAACTTCTTCATTCTGGCTCACTCCTTCACTTGCTGTCTATCAAAAGAGTAAAAAATAAAGGGTATAAATTAAAGTATATACACTGGAAACATATAGTCTCCACAAAGTAAAACAAAAATAATCTCTACAGATTTAATATGCCCAAAACAATTTGGAAAGAGAGAATTTCCATCACAAATGTGGGATGCTAAGATCGACAAGCTATAGAACCATGCCCAGAGTATTTAGAGCACAGTTGTGTTCTGTCACTTTTCAGTATATCAATAAGATTAGATATTAAAAGCATTAATTTAAGTTTATGTAGAGCAGGGGTAGCCAACTGTGGGAGGCTAGGGGGGCTGCTTTAGCCCCTTGGGAGACCTTGAGGGGGGCAACACACGCATCACCTGGAAAAAAAATATTCTGGGTTGTAAGGGGGCATTTTCACCATGCTTTTAACCCCTAGTCACTTCAGGCTCAGGAGAAGCCTTTTTTCAAAACAGGAAGTGACTTCTGGTTTACTGCTAGTTTTTAAAGAGGCCTTTTCTGGGCCTAAAATGTCCCAGCGGTCTCAAAAATGTGGCAAAGTGCCATGTTCCCTAGAGGGCATTTTGGGAGAATAATTTTTTAAAATATGTGGAGAGCCCTGAGGGCCACAAAAACAGCTCTGGGGGCCTCATTCTGCCTACTTGTAATGTAGAGAGGGAGACCTGCAGTGATTTGTCCAGTCTAAGTTGGTTTACAGCTATATAGCTAAAAGTTTGTCCTAAAAGGACCTAAATACTTTGACTATTAAAACTTCCGAAGGAATCACCATCCTCATTCTAAAATGTTTAAAACCAAGTACGTATGTAATACAACTTCAGTTTTCCTAGAGCTCAGCTCTACGTTTTACAGACTAACAGCTGAGCAAAGTCTATTGTTTACAGCAATTAAACTGCAAATAAGTTCAACATGCCATAAGGATACCTTGCATTACATGTAGTGTATTTATATTTAAATTTCAGATTAACGAAATGTATGCAATTTGCTCATTTGAGACATGGTTTAGTTTTCAGTTTAATTTAAAGCAGATCCAGAAAGGAATGCACAGCAAGCCCAAAACAAAGTAGTTGTATTTTGTTTCCTCCATGTGCGGTGTTAGGCATTATGAATAGTATTATCTTTTATAATATACCCAAAATAAAGTACTCCAGAGGAAAAGTGTCTGGTAAATAATCATACAAATGGTAGCAGGATGTATTATTAGTTCTGCATCTGAAAAAAGGGGTCAAATCTCAAAGATCTATTCTGTGTTTAAATATTTTTTGAAATTTATCACAAGACTTTAACACTTTCTCAATTCATTCATCAACCCTTACATACAGTCATCTTAATTGCTTGGCCTTTCAATGAGGTTGGCTGCATGCTTATTGATTTAGTAGAGTCTATGGCTGGAATCCTGTTGGTTAGTCCCTACTAAAGTAGACCTATTGAATCAATTGTTGAATGGTGAGTCAACATATAAATAGATTCAGCTGATTCAATGGCTCTAGTCAGAACTAACAATAGATCCTTTGGCAATATACTCCTGAATCTCACATTGTAAAGAAAAAATTATTTCCATGTTTTGGCTGTCTGAAATGAGTTGCAGCATATTTGTATCTATACTAGGGCACTATAGCCAAGGGGAAATCAAACTCATTGTCTAGTGACCAGAATACACCCCACATGGTATGTATGCAGCTTCCTCTTGATCACTGGGATATGCAAGCCTATGATGGGGTGGGGGTAGTCAGCTATTCTTTGAAACATACTTATGCACTGTGTATGAAAGAGGACAAGTTACATCTGCTCAGCATTTGTATTATAACTAGTGTTAATTGGTTATGTGTGGGATGCAAAATGTGACTTAATTGTTCCTGAGATGTGGAAACCTCTGACAGGGGAACAGACAGCTATTCTTGAAGACTACTTCTGTATATTCCATGAAAGAGGCCAAGTGACATCAGACCAGCATTCATGTTATTCACCAATGCCGATTGTCCCTCCTCTATATTATAACCATTGTGATATAGTTGCCAGAGGACCAAATGTAAAAAGTTGCTATTGCTGGGACATTCAGTTTTGCTTTCAGTTTTGCTGCTGGATGAGTATGGGATCCAAACTTAATTATATTATATATGTTCTGGCACAGTCACAGCCTCTGTAGCTGCACCACAGAACTGGGCAGTTACTTATATACAATTAAAAATATATACTTACATTAAATTATATTTCTAAGGCAACAGGTCACAATTGCAACAAGGAGAGGAAGTCTATCAGTTCCATCATAAATCATAATATCACCAGGAGATAAAGTGGAAAAACCCAAGTATATTAAGAATGTACAATGGAATCAATAAGAAAAATGGAACCACTATACCTTATTGGCAACAGGTTCATCAATCCACTGTTTGTCCTTTGTTTCAGCAGGTGTTGGTGGCTGCTCCTGGGTATTAACCTTTGATCTAGCTAAACTTATAAACTCACTAATAGCATCTTTTTTCTTCTTCTCTTTATCAGACACATCCCATCTTGATGGCTTCTTTGGCTCTTAAAGAGATGAATATCCTTTCAGCGTTATATGTCCAATTTCCTTGGTCATGTTGATCATATTGTTTCATAGTTATTTATTGCAATGTATTGGATAGTAAGAATTTTCACAGTTTATTGACCAGATGCTGGACAGAAAGAAATCTACTGATTTCTCATCCCACCCCTGCCAGCTTGGAATCCTGTCTGCCCGATTCATTTTCCCTCTGTTGCTGTTTCTTAAAATTTAGCTTATTATTTTCATATGACACAAATATTTCAGTAGTTTGACTCCCAAACTCACAAGAAGAAAAGAATAGACCACTTACTGTTTGGAATATTATTTTGCTGCACTCCTGTTGTAGGCTGGCTCAGTGTTACTGATGTGGACTCTGATACCGTCAAGAAATTGAACACAGAATACTTGTCACGTTTCACTTTGGGCAATCCAACAATACATGATCTGGAGAAAAAAAGTTGGGGTTCTCCCTCAAGTTTTTTGCTAGCATCAGAGAAATATTATTAAAATAAGTAAACTTTTCACAAGAGATGTATAATTTTCCATTTTGTTTTCAAGATTTTATATTCTACTCATTAAGACTAATTACCAAAATAATCTAGGCTTTTTAAAAAGTTTGGCATACGTAATCCATATAGTTAAAATAAATCTATAAACAATGACAACTTCCTTTTGGATCTCATGGCCTATTCTTCAAGGGAAGCTGCTGATGTAGTCAACTTACTCCGAGTAGGGATCAGGAACATTAAACCTTTTGCACAGTAGTTTGTCTGGGTGCCACTCAAGCGTTTCTCTTGTCAGCTTGCCAAACATCTTCATCTTTGCAGCTGCCTTTTTGTCATCCACATCAGTCTAAAATAATCACACAGTGATGAATAGCAGTCAAAAACAAGATATCAGCTACACTACCTATACATTCAGTCCTACATCAGTCATTCTCAAACCCAACTTTTGATAGCATTTTTGCAAAAATTAAATTATTTGGGAAATACTGTTTAAGAGATGAGCTGAGTTATATTAACTGAAGTCAGCACAGTTCATTTGTTACCGCAGGGCATGAGAAGAACACACCTTTTGATCTCGAGGAACTTCTATTTTATCAGTGTCATCTTCATGCTTTGCAGAAGTAAACCTTGAAGACAGGACAGAGCTGGAAGGTTTGTAGAGCACTGCAGCACGAGCAAATTCCTCTTGTTCTCTCCTACGCTCCCATTCTGTCATGCTAGGATCTAAATAGCTTTCTAGCACCTCTACCAGAAGATAAAGAAGAAGCAATTAACAGTCCATCAAACTAAATTGTATGAAAAGAGGAGTTTTTTAAAAAAAATACCAAGGCTGTTCACACTTTTTAAGCATAAAACAAAGGAACCACTATACCCAGCAGCCTTCATAGATGCATGAATAAGTAAAAAAGAAAGGTATCAAATTGATAGTGGCAAAGAAAGTTATTACCTTGTTATATTTTCATACAGCAAGCTCTAAGCAAGCCACACTGTATAAAGAGAGTGTAATGAGAATGCATGAGATGTATTTGTCAGTGAAGAAGACAATGGGAACACACTGGACAGATTCAGTATCATAATAAACACCTAATTTTTGAGAGCAGTTCGACACTTTACCATTTTCATGATTTCTTTGAACTGTTGTTATTCCCTCTCCCTTCCTTCTACTCATCAGAAGCACAACACTATGATCAAGATGTCGAATGCGTCATGACAGGGAACAAGAGTTGTATGTGCTTTGCTAATTACCTTTTGTTCCATGTTCAAGATTTGCTATGTAATTTTCATATCTCTTTTGTTTCTCTGGATCTTTTGCAAATGGTCTGAAGTCATTAGAACCAGTTGAGGCTACGTGCATTCCCATCACGACCTGCCTTTTTGGTGGAGTATCATGTAAAGCAGGTGCCTGGAATCTGTTATGCAAAAATTGCTGGGGCAGTGCTGGAGTTTTCATTTGATGTTCTGCCGCTTGTTTCACTTCTTGGATTCTTTCTTTGTCTTTATCTAACAAGTACTCTAGAACAGAAGCTGTTGGACCTAAACACAAAAAACACATCATCGTATAAAGCAGCAACTGTAAACTTCTTTAGTTTTAAGATAAAATCAAAAGTCTGCAGAAGTTTTCATGGAATGTAACATTTGGTTTTAAAAAATTGTGTATTCATGCACATCACTTAGACCTCACTGATGGTGGCACCAAAGGTACTGAGGTAGTTTCATAGGAAATATTATTGTAATTTGGTAAATGAAAATTTGGTTATTAAAAAGTCTACCATAGAAACTTAATTCTTTTGAAACCTAGGACATGAGCTCTGCCTCAAAACTGTAAACATTATTCAAGCACAAAACAAATCAAAGCCCCAAGGATTAAAAATGAACAGAATATTTGGCTATGGACTATTCCTTTTCATTAGTTCAGTTACCAAGTGGCAAGTGGACCTGAGCTTAAAGCAGAGGGAAGTACAAATGCCTTTCATTTCCTGTTTGCCATCTGATCTGAAGCAGGATATATTTACTGAAATGTCCAGGAGGTGACAATATCCAAAACCAGTAAAGTCGGTCATCCAAAAATGTACATGAGTAATGAATGTCTCCTCAAATCAGAATGTCTCCTCAAATCAGATTATGTAGGATTACTGGGGCAAACTCCTCAACCAACAGGATTACTCACTGCTCAGATACATAGAGTACAAATTGATATGCAGACTGTGAAGGTGTTTACAATAAACATAAATCACGAACAACACCAAAACAAATAGTCAAAGTGCAATCATGGAACATATGCAATGAAAAATAAGTTATACTGTGTACCTTTAAGACTAGCCTCACTCAGCAGTTCTCTCCTCTGAGAAGCAGTCTTTTGGTGTCTGCTTTGTAGTGCTGCATCACTCTCAAACTTTCCAGTGGATTCTGCTAACAGCTGCATTAAATTGGCATTTTCATTGCTAGCTTTTATCACTGGTCGAAAGTAATGGACTGGTCTGTAATCCCTCGGCAAGTCAGGAGGAGGATAAATCTTTCAAAGAAAAAATAATGTAACACTTGGGGGGGGGTTGTAGATACAACCTTATATTACTTAAGTATCAGAGATATCTAATGCACTTATCAGACACTGGTTGATATACAATGTTTACTAAGGCATACAGACCAACACTGAGAACTGAGTCCTACATATTCTGAAATACTGCAAATACAAACACTGGGGCAAAATTCTTGGTAGGCACAGAATGTCATTCCTCATACTTCATCTCTAGATAGCCGCCACTATCTTCCCCACATTGTCCCCAGTACATCCACTACTCTAGTGTTTTCATCAGCTTCCCAATCTTTGTAAAATGTCAGGAGAAAAACTCTACAACTATCCTACTTAAGCAAAAACAAAGCAAACAAGCATATCTTACATAGTTTTTTTACACACCCATCAATTCAAAAATGAGAATTGAATTTTTCTGCAACCATACTTAGTATCTTGCAGAACAACTGCTGAATAAGCACCTGCACCTAGAAACCTTTGACAAAGTGAAACTGCTTTTACAACTAATTTTACATACCTATTGTGTCACAAAAGGATTCAAGCCCTTATATTAAAAAAAAAACTTTGTTCTGTGCAATTTTTTTTCTTCCTTTTGACTGTAACCTGTCATTTGCAAAGATTAGGGACCCTTTCACACTGGACAATTACAGCACTATGATTTTTAACTGTCATGGCTGCATCCCATGGAGTCCCAGAATCTGTAGTTTGGTGAGACACTAACGTTTTCTGGCTGAATCTTCTAAATACCCTTTCGAATTTGCAAATCCCAGGATTCCATGGGAGGGAAGAACAGTAGTCAAAGTGGAATCACAGTGCTATAACTGTGTAGTGAGAAAGGATCCAAGTAAGAATCCAAGTTCTCTCTGTCTCATGTTTTGTGTGGAGGAAAAAGAAAAAACTATGGAGGACTCAATGTCACTACAGAATTTGTAAAGAACAAGCATATGCCATAATAGAAAAATCTTTCTAGCAAAAGATTTAACAAGGCAGAGAAAAGAAAAGGGAGAAGAAACAAGAGGGACAGCTATATTAGATCTGATTCTAAACAGTCATGATCTTGTTTCACAGAGTATACGTAGTAGTGGGTTCCTTGATGAAAGTGACCATGTTCTCCTGGAGTTTATCATACAGTAGAAAGAGAAAGCCAAGAATAGTCAGACACACATTCTAGACTTTAAGAAAGCTGATTTCAGTAAACTTAAGGAAATACTGGGAGTGATCCCATGGCCAGGGATACTAAACGAGAAGGGAGTTCATGATAGATGGGAGTTTCTTAAAAGTGAGATTCTGAAGGCACAATTTAATTTCAATGACAAGGAAAAACAGGAAGTATCTATGGAATCCAAGATGGATGTCAGTTGAGCTCAGATTTAAAAGAGATAGGTACAAAAAATGGAAAAAAGGGGAAAACATAAAAGAGGAATTCAAACAAATAGCCATCAAGTGTAGGGAGCAATATAGCCAACAAGTATAGGGAGAAAGTCAGAAAACTAAACACAGAATGAGCTCAGGCTTGCTAGAGAGGTTAAAAACAATAAGAACTTTTTTGGTTATGTCCATAGCAACAGGAAAAACAAGGAAATAGCCTCTGCGTGGAGAGGATAATTAAATGCTAACAGAGGACAGAGAAAAGGCAGAACTACTGAACACATTCTTTGTCTCAGTCTTTTCACAAAAGGAAAACAGTGGTTTGCCTCGGGAAAATGAAGCAGATGATGTGCACAGCATAGATAAAGAGGTAGTACAGGAATACCTGGCTACTCTAAATGAATTCAAGTCTCCAAGGTCAGACGAACAACATCTAAGGGTATTAGTAGAAGTAATCTCAGAACCTCTCGGTGAAAAGGAGAAGATTGGAGGAGGGCAGATATTGTCCTCATCTTCAAAAAGGGGAAAAAAGAGGACCCAAACAATTACCATCTAGTCACCCTGACACCAATACTACGAAAGATCCTAGAGCAGATCATTAAACAGACTGTCTATAAGCACTTAGAAAGGAATGCTGTGATCACTAAATGTCAACATGGGTTTCTCAAAAACAAGGTATGGCAGACTAATCAGATCTCTTTTTTTGATACAGTTACTAGCTCAGTAGATGATATGGTATGTTGTGGACATACCATATCTTGACTTCAGTAAGACCTTTGACAAGGTCCCCCATGATATTCTTGCAAACATCGTGGTAAAATGCGGGCTAGACAATGCTACTGTTAGGTGGATTTGTAACAGGTTGACTGGCTGAACACAAAGGATGCTCACCAATGGCTCCTCTTCATCTTGGAAAGTAGTGACTAGTGGGGTGCCACAGGGTTCTGTCCTGGGCTCAATGCTATTCAACGTCTTTATGACTTGATTGTCTTTATGGTCTCTTCGAACTCTGTGATTCTAAGACTTGTTGACTTATGAAAGCAATAATGAACTGATTCTATTCACTATTTTGCTTATTCTTTTCATTGCTGTTGCAGTGAGGAATTTGAAAAAAAAGGGTGAACTCTGCATCAACTCATTAGAAATCTTATGGTGAGATGAATAGTTAGATGAATTGATACCATGACAGATAAAAATACATTTATACTTGTAAGCCAGCAGCTACAGAAATAATGTGGATTAGAAAACTTGTCCATTGTAAAATATGGCCATGTACTTTGACTGACTGTAGGCCTAAATACCCTAAGACACCAGAACCCATCCGATTTTGGAAATTAAGCAGGGTTAGTCCTGGTTAGTGTTTGGCTGGTAGATTGCCAATTAATGCCAGGTGCTGGAGGCTATATTTCAGAGGAAGGAACTGGCAAAATGACCTCTAAATATTCCTTCCCTAAGAAAACCCTATGAAGTTCATGGGGTTTCCATAAGCTGACAGATGATTTGAAGGCACAAACACAGAGACAATTTGACTGCCTACCCACCAATGCCTATTTCATCAAAATTCTGCATAGTTCTACTCATTTAATATCTAAGAAAACAGAACTACTCCATGAAATACCCTACTTACAAGGAAAAGAAGTGTGGTTTACCTACCTTTGGGGGAGCAATTGATTTAGATGCCAATGAGAAACCATCTAATATGTTCCCAGGGTATTTCAGCTCTTTCTCCATTCCTATAAAATGATAAATTATATCATTTAGAAGAGTTTTCAAAACACCAAAGTTGTGTAACATGTGATAAATAATCCTACAAGACCAGACCCTTCCAGATGTTAGAGTACTCTGGGAGTCCAGAACATCCTACTTCCATACCTTGCTGATTTTTATACTGCTTAGGTGCTGTCCAGCCATATAACCCATCACCAGGCTCCTCATCTTTCAGAACAGTATCATATTTAGAAAGTGATTCAGTAGCATAAATGTCATCATCTTCTTCTTCCAAAGCTCCTACACCAAAAGCCTAAGGAAAACAACAGAACAGAGAATGAGCACAGGGGAGTATCAGTTTAACAGACCAATAATTGTGTCTCCCATTAACATGAGGATGAATGGCTGATTTTAGGCTGTTGAACAGAGCTTTGAATAGTGCAAAAGTGGCAGGATGACGTGTGTGTGCGTGTGTGTGCGCGTGCATGTGAGAGGCACACAGACAGACAGACAAAGAGACAGAGACAGACAGAAAGACATACCAGGAAAGAGATGGGAGCATTAGGGACTCAGCCCTATCACTAAAGTATTTTGCCTTTTTGCTTTGCTAGGCTTTAGAGATATAGCAATATAACCAATGCTAATTGAATATCTGCCTGCAACAATGCATTGCGTTTCAGTGGTGGGGAAGGTCCAGATTGGGGATGAAAGGCTTCAGGTGTGAAGTTGTGACACCCAGGGCATCTGATCAATAGAAAGGAGAAGCATCAAGGACAGAGAAATGTGTGATCCCAGAAAGGCACTGTAAAACAACCCAAAGGATAGATAAGAAATCTACAAAGATTTTAGGCCCCCAAGATCAAAATATGCAAACATTCACCTTCTCTGGGAACTATTTGAGGTTTGGTAAATGGGACGACACTTATGACCCCGCCAACAGAAACTGTTTGAGCGCAGAAGTATCTGCTTCTATATAACCTAACTGCTAACTGATATACTTCAGCCTTAGCAATTTTTCAAGCTGCTGTACATTAGTTCTACCTGCTAAACTCTTGAATGTTTTTTGGAAGAAACTAGTTAGCCAGCACGTGACAGGGAAGTTTCTTGTTTATCAAGTTGAGATACCGCTTTATGAAATCTATTTTGGGGCATATTAAAAAACTTTTTTTTATTTAGGGGGATCTGTAAGATCTCTCTCCCAGTGTATTTCAGCTCTTTCTCTATTCCTATGAAATAATTATATCTGTAAGACTGCTCTCATATGAACTTTCCTGTCTATGGGGGTAATCAATTGAGGTCTTGTTTTTGTGTTCTCTAAAGCAAAATGATCTTTTTCACCAGACACAAGGCTGTGGGACCTTCTTCCCTTGCATGGGAAGAAGTCTTGCATGGGCACCATGTTACAAGCCTTACACTGAACTTTAAGACTTAATGATTTTATCAGAAAGGAACACTGGTCTTATCTGTGATATGTTCATTTCCAACAGATAAGGAGAAGAACCTCCTATGACTGGGCAGACTCTCCCACTGCTCCTAGTAGGCAGGACAAAGGCAAAAAGGCCTTCTGGTGGTCATGTGAGGGGAGCAACCCCCTGGAATATCAGTCATTAGCCAGCCAAGCAACAAGGAGAGACACAGTAGGAACATGAAACAATGTACGCAATGATTTAATGTAACACTCTAACCAGGGAAACAAACAACTAATGAACCAAATGCTTAAGGAACAAAAACCACTAAGTAGTGTTTGAAGAGGGAAAAAAATCACATTATGACAAATTCTTGCCAGCATTGGGGGGAGGGGGAATGTCTTCCTCTTATCTGCTAGAATTGGTGCTTCTCACAGGTCATGGTGCTTCTCACAGGTAAGACCAAAGTTCCTTTTCCCAGCAGAAAAGGGTCAAACCCCCTACGATTGGGACTTGCCAAAGCCTCTGAAAAACCCGGGTGGGAACTGCTTGTATCCTGTGGAACTAAGAATTCACCACTCACTGCAGCATCGTCCTCCCAAATGCAGCCTCGGAGGAGTCGATGCTGTCCAGTTTGTAATGTCTGACAAGGGTAGAGGTTGATTTCCAGGTGGCAGCCCTACAGATCTCTGTCAGGGGAGTGTTGGTAGACAGGGCTGCCAAAGTGATTGCGCTTCTTGTGGAATGTGCCACAACACTCCGTTACTGCCAGGTTCAGGGACTCATAGCAAGCCCTAATGCAGGTCTTGATCCATTTGCTCAGTGGGTAGAAGACAACTTTCTTCCCAATGTTTGTGGTTGGAAGGTGACAAGAAAGGCTTCAGATGTCCAGAACTCTCTGGTCTTCCTCAAATAGATCTGGTTGGCTCTGTGGACATCCAGCATGTGCTGTATTTCACCCAGGTCCTTTCTGGGCCTCAGGCAGAGAGATGGAAGGATCACCCCCTGTCCTCTGTGGAACATGGAATTGACCTTGGGGGTAGATGTCAGGTCCAGCCATAGGACCATGGACTCTGGGCCAAACCATCACACTCTGAGGCAGCATATTCCACTATAAAACAGCTCTTACTGTCAGGAAGTTCTTCCTGATGTTTAGGTGAAACTTCTTTTCCGTAGTTTGAATCCACTGCTCCGTGTCCCAGTCTCTGGAGCAGTAGAAAACAAGCTTGCTTCATCTTCAATACAACATCCCTTCAAATATTTAAACATGGCTATCATGTCACCTCTTAACCTTCTTTTCATCAAGCTAAAAATACCTAGCTCCTTAAGCCACTCCCCACAGGGCAGGGTTTCCAGACCATTCACTATTTTGGTTGCCCTCCTCTGGACATGTTCCAGCTTGTCAATATCCTTCTTGAACAGTGATGCCTAGAACTGGACACAGTGAAGTCTAACCAAAGCAGAACAGGGTGGTATTATTACTCCCCTTGATCTCAAACCTATACTCCTATTGATGCAGCCTAGAACTGCGTTGGCTTTTTTAGTTGCTACATCATACTGTTGCCTCATGTTCAGTCAGGTATCACTCATCTTATATCTTTGCATTCATTCTTTCTTCCTAAATGTAGTACCCTACATTTCACCCTGTTAAAATTCATTTTGTTAGTTTTGGTCCAGCTCTCTAATCTGTTAAGGTCATTTTACAGAGGCCAATGGCTTAAGAGTTACTAAATTTCTTCTTAGCTGTTTAGGTGGACTTGGCAATACAGGAATTGACCTTTTCTGGACACTGAGCTGTGCTTCCTCTATTGGTTCAATGAAGCTTTTAAGAAAGGCCTCCTCAGAAGCTGACTTTGTACTAGCTTTACACCATCTTCTCAGTGGTATGAGAGGTTTAATTAACGAATTTTTAAAGTAATGCCTATGAAAACTACCGAAGTCATTCAAAAACTATTGTTTTTTCATAATCATATTAGGAATAAAAGAATTTGTAAATCAAATAAAAATCTCAAGTAGTGTGGAGATGAATATAACAGTTTGACTGATAATAAATTCACCTGTCTTAACCTTAGAAATTGTTTGAGGTGCATGCTAGCACTGGAGGTTGAATTCCAGGAGGGACGTAGCCCATTAAAAGAACAGACATCTAATGACACTTTGGAGGCGTGGAGAGAAAAACAGCAATCATTATACTTGTCTGCAGTCTTGAAATGAGATGGAGCCTTAAAACATTTCTTCAGTAAGCATCCAGCTCTGAAATTCGTCTCACTTTGACTGGCCATGTCATGTTTGCTTACACTGCTAAAATGAGGATGCCTCCTTACAAACAACAGTTAATTGAGATAATGAGTCAAGGACCTCTGTTAACTTGGTGCCGATAAATTTCAAAGTCTGAGCTGTTAACATGCATTGGTCTGAGAGTAATTTTATGTGGGACAACGGTAAAGGCCAGGTGGGAAACCTGAGGAATCTTCTTCCTATAAATCAACCAGCTGATTAGGTGCCCCATCCTCTTCACTCCCCAGTTCTTCCAAGGGTGCAAATCTGTTTTGTGTCAAGGTCTTTGACGAAAGAGGTGACTGTAAGGTAAATGAATCCCCTATCCTGGATTTTTTGGTGTCAGTTAAGTTTCCTTTAGTGGCAGAGGGGATGAGTTTTTTCCTCTTGTTGGCCAAGTTAAGGTCAGCTTGACTGCTTGAAGAAGGCAAGGGTGCCGCCCTTTTCTTCCTCTTCGTCATAATTAATTTAATAGTTTCGCTAGCCCTTCTGCCTTAAGTATTGTGACTTAAATCTTCAGTCAGTCTTGTTCAGTCTGCTGTAATTTGTCAGCTATAATTGACTTCAGCAGCAAATGACAGAATAGACATAAAATGAGAGAAAAGTTATGGAAGTTAAACAGACACATCAAGCAACCAAGAGAATATGTAACTTCCTTGTTAAAACAGCTTCATCGGCTACTGGCTCGTTTTAGAGCACAATTCAAAGTGTTAGTCATGACCTATAAAGACCTATACAGCCTAAGTTCAGATTATCTGAAAGACTGTATCTCCCTATACAAACATGCCAGAGTCTTAAGATCCACAGGGGAGGGCTTTCTCTGGTCCCACCACCATCACAGTCTTGTTTGGTGAGGACAAAATGTATTTCAGCAGCTCCACATGGAATCGTCTCTTCTTCACGAACCAGTTCACACCCCTCAGGTTGAGGATCACCCTCCACTTCCCATTCTTCCTGGGGACAAGGAAAAACATGGAGTACCATGCCTTGCATTTCTGTAGGAGAGGTACTTCTATGATCTTCATTCTGATGAGGTGATCTATGGCATCCAATAGGAGGCAGTGTTTCTCTTGAATTTTGGACTTGAGAGAGACAATAAAGCAGTTTTGTGATGGTTGAGAAAATTTTATGTGATCATCCTCTCTCAGGCTCTTGAGAACCCACTTGTCAGAGATGGATTTGTCCAACTTGTGCACAAATTCCATCAGCCTGCCCCCTACCAGACGCGTGCTGTCAGGCTTGCTGGTTCTTTCGTTGGCTCTTGTTGTTATTGTTGTACTTCTGTCTTCCTGATGAATTAGATTGCTGGTTTCGTTCCTGAAACCTTTGCTCACCCCACTTGGGCCTGTATGCCCCGAAGTCTCTTACCTGAAAGGAAGAGCTAGCAGAGGGAGAGAAAGAGGCTCTGAGTTTACAAAAGGAAGGATGGTCCTGTCCAAAGAACTTCCTTTCCTCCCTCTTCTTGCCTGAAGACAAGGCCTTCTTCTTGTCTTTGTTCTCCATCAGTACTGGTTCCAGAGACTCCCCAAACAGTCTGGAGCCCAGAAAAGGGGTGCATGCTCAAAACTGCACTGCATCCAGAGAGCCATCTGCTGTGTAGGCTGCTGCTAACCACTTGTTCAGACACTGTCTAGCTCTAGTTTCCCTGGAGGGCACCTCTCTCAGGCCTCTGGTCCACTGGAGGGAAGCTCTCACTACCATGGACACATAAGCCGATGTTCTGATGGCAACAGAGATAGCCTCATGTGCTCTCTTGAGAGCAGCATCTGCCCTCATGTACTCTGAGACTTTAATTCCTTACTCTTCATGCAAAAAAGGACAGAGCACACAAGTGCACAAATGCAGGCATCCACGGAAGGACCTGTAGCCTCTCCATGACTGACTTTAGGAAGTTATAAAGCTTCTTAATGAAATTGGACAGGGCCTCTTAGCTGCTGGTCTACTCCATTCACCCCTGACCACCTGCATGAGGTTGGAGGGGAATGGCAGTGCTGGGGTGTTGGGTAGTTATTCTGCCCAGACATACTGATGATGGGAGATGTAGTAATAGTAGCTTGTTAGCCATTAGATAAACAGCGTCTGGTACTGAGCGCAGGAATGCAGCTTCTCAAGATAAGGCCTCGTTCCCTTTTGAACCCTATGTGGGAAGTAGAGCATGAGGCTGCTTTAAGTGCTTTCACATTCCTCTGCTTCAGTTCGGTCACTAAAATCATTACATGTATCCAACTATCAATAAATTATAGCTTTTGACTATATCCTATGAGAACAGATTCTATTCCTGACATGGGGACTGAGGAACTGCTATACGAAAAAAGTCTTCATGTACCCGAGGCAGTTCTGGGTCCTGGTAGGAGGCTTTTCTGTTGGGAGGGGTAGGTCTGGGCCCTTAAATGTTTTCTCCTCCAGTATAGGGAAATCGTCCTGTTGCAACAGTCACAGCAAGGGAGAGGGGAATGGATGTCCCTGCACTTGCCCTGTCTTCATCTGAAAATTTGCCCTCCTCTAGCTGTGAGGAGACTTGGTAGGAACCACCATTTCTGGCCTCTTTGTCAGAGAAACATGCTGGGAGCTCCCTAGTCAAGGGAAAGACAAGCATTCTCATCTCCTGCATTTGATGGGAGGTTGTTGGCTTGAAGCAGTGTCTGAACTGGAGGCCAAGGCCTCCTCTCATCCATTGTGGGATCACATGTGGCCACCAGATGCCACATGTTCAAGATGGTGGCTATCAGAGGTGGAAGAGGAGGCCCAGGACTCCCCCCAGGCACTGTCAGCACACTCATTACAGCCAGAGAGCACACGAGAACACCCATGGCCCTTGCTGGCTTTCTGGTGCTGACTGATCCTTTCTGGAGATCTGCAAGGCTTGTCCACTAAAACATGTGGCTGCACTGTCACCAGTTCTAAAATTCAGTCCACCTGGCCAGGAGAAGGCCCCCTAAAGGCCTTCAAGTAGAAAAATTGCCTATGGTGCAGGCTGAGAATGTGGGGTTATTTGGGTATATACAGCCATTATACTTCACCACTGCCAAGATTTGCTGTGGCTGAAGGAAACTGGAGCTTACTAGCTTCAAGCTCCTCACAATCTAGTTACCTTTGGCTCTTTTGTGTCTGGCTCTATGAAGAAACTGTCTGTGAAGATAGTTCTGGAATTTCAATTGGTAGAAAATGCTGCAACAGGGTGGCTTGTGAGTTAAGAAATGCTTAACATGCAATGTTTTACCTGCCCTGAAATACCGAGTTTCCGTCCTTTACTGTGCCGCAGATCACCAAACAGAGCTGAATTTTCAGAACTAGGGCTAAAAAGGTTTGTGTGTTCTTCTGAAACTCCAAATAAGGCTTTGGTTGGATTCAGGCCTTTATACCCAAGTCCATGAACATTTTCTTTAGGGGTCAGGTCTACAGGCATTATATCTTTGGGAGCAAATGTCACGTTTTCTGGCTGATATTCATCCTCTTCTTCCTTTAAGAAGATAACATATATTATTTATAATGAAGATATATTACTAAACTCGTGTATCCTATGTAACCCTTGAGATTCCCTTGTCATATGTCACAGTCTACTATTAGTTTGTAATTCCTTGTGGCAGAAACTCTTCTTTTGTTTCCTATGCTCCCCTGTAGACTTCCACATACATTAATACTGCTCAATATACTATGAATTAATGTAGAAAAACTCTTCAGTGACATGTTCATCACTGCAGATACAAAGGCTTGTCTGCATCATTTGCATGACTACTTGTTGTTTGCTTCAAGTTATTTTAGACTTTTGGCGACCCTAGTGTAAGCCTATCACAGGGTTTTCTATTTACTATGTAAACAATAAGTGAACCTATCCCACTCTTCCCCCACTTCTTACAAAATATTGTACAAATAATACCTCTGATTCTTCAGATCCTGGGGGCAAAGCACAGCCATATATTTTCACTTCAGGCTCTACAACCAAATATGATGAAACAAGGTTAAAATACAGTACTTCATTAGATTTTCTATGAAAAGGGCAAGTCACCACTCACCTACACATCTATGATCTTAGCGCAATCTGCTGGGTGACCCCAATGTGGTGGGTTACTATCTTGTACAATATATCACAGAATATCAATGTGCTTGTACTCATATCTTAATCTCAACCTAACAAGCTGAGATACAGATATTTTTCCTATGCATATAGCCCCTCCCTCTTGGGCAAGCAAATCAGGAATCAGCCAAATAACTCTGGTTTCTGACTTCATTCAGATCAAGAAACTGTGTTGAGGTGAATGCTTCGAGCTGTCATTTCTGGGCTCAAAGACCAGTAGCCTTTTCAGGGCTATCTATCCTTTACTTCAGAGAACACTCCAATATATTCCAACCTATTACTACTGTTCAACTGCCTCCAGATTGGCAGAGTTTTGTAGTTCCAAGTGCAAGAGCAAAAACCAAGACCCATGAAGAATGATTTAGGGAACTGGGTATGTTTAGCTTGGAGAGGGAAAAGAGTGAGAAGTGACATACGTCATCTTTAAATCTCTGAAGGAATCATAGAATCATAGAAATCTAGAGTTGGAAGAGACCACACAGGCCATCCAGTCCAACCCCCTGCCATGCAGGAACACCCTCAAAGCAATCCCGACAGATGGCCATCAAGCCTCTGCTTAAAAACCTCCAAGGAAGGAGACTCCACTACACTCCGAGGCAGCAGATTCCACTGCCGGACAGCCCTGACCGTCAGGAAGTTCTTCCTGAGGTTCAGGTGGAATCTCCTTTCCTGCAGCTTGAATCCATTGCTCCTTGTCCTGGTCTCTGGAGCAGCAGAAAACAAGCCCTCTCCTTCCCCTACGTGGCATCCCTTCAAATATTTAAACATGGCTATCATGTCCCCTCTTAACCTTCTCTTCTGCAGACTAAACATACCCAGCTCTCTAAGTCTATCCTCGTAGGGCATGGCTTCCAGGCCTCTCACCATTTTGGTCGCCCTCCTCTGGACTTGCTCCAGCTTGTCAATATCCTTCTTGAATTGGGGTGCCCAGAACTGGACACAGTATTCAAGATGGGGTTTAACCAAAGCAGAGTAGAGTGGTACCAGTACCTCCCTCGATCTAGACACCATACTCCTATTGATGCAGCCAAGAATTGCATTGGCATTCTTGGCTGCCACATCACACTGCTGACTCATGTTCAGCTTGTGGTCTATGAAGACTCCTAGATCCCTTTCACACGTACTGCTATCCAGTCACGTGTCCCCCATCCTATATTTCTGTATTCCATTTTTTCTACCTAAGTGTAGGACCTTACACTTCTCTCTGTTGAATTTCATTTTGTTCGCCTCGTCCCAGCTCTCCAATCTATCCAGGTCATTTTGAATTTTGATCCTGTCCTCTGGCGTATTAGCAACCCCTCCCAATTTGGTATCATCTGCAAATTTGATGAGCATTCCCTCTATTCCTTCATCCAAGTCATTGATAAAAATATTGAACAGCACTGGGCCCAGGACAGAACCTTGTGGCACCTCACTAGTCACTTCTCTCCAGGATGCAAAGCAGCCATTCGTGATCACCCTTTGGGTTCGGTCGGTGAACCAATTACAAATCCAACTAACAGTAGCCCTGTCCAGCCCACATTTTACTAGCTTCTTTGCAAGAATGTCATGGGGGACTTTGTCAAAGGCCTTACTGAAATCGAGATATGCTACATCCACAGCATTCCCTTAATCTATCAAGCTAGTAACTCTGTCATAAAATGAGATAAGATTAGTCTGGCATGACTTATTTTTGAGAAATCCATGTTGACTTCTCGTGAGTGCTTTCTAAATGATTAGAAACTGACTGCTTAATGATCTGCTCCAGGATCTTTCTGGGTACTGATGTCAGGCTGACCGGGCGATAATTATTTGGGTCCTCTTTTTTCCCTTCTTGAAGATGGGGATAACATTTGCTCTCTTCCAGTCTGCTGGAACTTCTCCTGTCCTCCAAGATTTCTCAAAAATTATAGCAAGCGGTTCCGAAATGACCTCTGCCAGCTCTTTTAATATCCTAGGATGCAATTCATCTGGCCCTGGAGACTTGAATTCATCCAATGTGACCAGGTATTCCTGTACTACCTCTCTACCTATTATGTGCCTCATTTCCCCTGCTTCCTCACCTGCTCCCCAACCGCCAGGTTGAGTGCTTGTATCCTTCTGGGAAAAAACTAAGGCAAAGAAGGTGTTAAGTAGTTCTGCCTTTTCTCTTCCCCCTGTCATGTCATGTAGAAGAGGGATCGAGCTTGTTTTCCACTGCTCCAGAATGCAGAATACAAACCGATGGATTCAAATTACAAGAAAACAGATTCCACTTAAACATTAGGAAGAACTTCTTGACCATAAGAACTATTCCATAACGCCTTGGATGGCAGTGGACTCTTCTTCTTTGGAGGTCTTTAAACAGAGGTTGGACGGGCATCTTTTAGGAGTGCTTTAGCTGTGTATTCCTGCATGACAGGGGGTTGGACTAGATGACCCTTATAGCTCTTTCCAACTCTAGAACTCCAGGAGTCTACGACTACCACCTTCTGGAACAAACCAAGATATTAAGCAACTTCAAACTATGATTAAAAATCCTTGTTCCAAAGCTGGTAGCCATAATGTGCCAGTCTGGAGGAAACAGAAAACTGGGATTAATTGTTTCCTGGTTTGCTTGTTTATACTGCATGAAAAGAAAAGGGGCTATATAAGCAAGCAAAATACTTGTTGACACTAAGGCCTGTTAAGCTAGTATATTATCCGAGCCAGGTTATTTAGCTTTGTCTTAACAAAAAGCAGTATGTTTAATGGACCATACCAGGTTTTTGCTTGCACGCTTTTCTCTTTACACGAGGTCCAACACCTTGTCCTTCTTTCCAGCCCATTTTTCGCAGTAAGTCAACACCAATCGTTATTCTTAATAGTAAATGTACAAAATGATTATTATAAACAAACATATTAAAATCATTTACACAATATACACAAATATCCAGTGATACATAGCAAACTGTTCAAAGCATAGCCATATTTTAGCATCAGAAACTTTAGCATGAGGAGCTAAAAGAGGAAAACTAAATTTTGTCAGCCTGTTTATGTTGAGAATAAAACAAAACAAAACCAAACCAAAACAAGTCATGTGCTGTGAAATTTACATTAGCAGTTATCTAATCATTTACTCACCAATACAGCATAATATATACCTACTTGGCAGGTGCTATAAATTCCTCCAATACAGTGGCTCCAGGAATAGGACCAACAACTCCTGCAATTTGTCTGGCTTTTTCCTTTATTCTGTCCTTGCTTCTGGAAGCATATTCATCTGTAATTGTAATTTCCTTTGGTGCTATCCCATGTTCACTAAGATCCTTTGTGGAAGGAAGAGATGCAAAAGCAAGTCAGAAAAAAAACTGATTCGAAATAACTCCTCTCCAGATGCATCTATTGAAAAATGCCCTTGAAATTCAAAATACATTTAAAAAATAGAGGACTCTTATTAAATCATAACCATAAAAGACCATGGTTTAGCTAAATCAGTGTACGTTTAGCAAACACATTCCCACGACACAAGCTAGAAATCTGAGGAAATTCTGATTTGTCATGAACAAGTAGCATATACTTCCATACTGCTCAATCACTAAACAAACACCAAAGCTTCACTACTACAGTTGGTTAATTGTGTAGTCTGGCAGAAGGAAGCTACTCTTCTCTTATTTGTTACCTCCAACAAGCCAGACAAAGAAGCTATGAATAAATCCTCCAGTTTCTACAGAGAGAACTTACCACAGAACTGAAGCTGCCTGTTTCCAGAAGACAAAATAAACCAACCATAGATCAAACCATACCCCTGTCTAGCCATACCCCTGCAAGGGGAGTGATTAAACAGTATGCCTTAGCAAGCTGCTCACTCATGATAAGCTAGGATTCCCATTTATTCCTATATTATCATATCCTGGGAATGTGCCGATATTTATTAAGTATCTAAAAAGAATAGACAAAATATATACATAGTTAAGTCTAATGAAGAACCAGAAATGTGTATATTATGCATCTACATCATATGAAACAGACAAACACATCCTGTCTAGCACCACAAAATCCAAAATATGCTGACTAAAATCTGTACTGTTTTGAAAATTTACCTCTTCATCCATAAAATCTTCTGGCCCCAGGACTGTCTTTTCTGCTCTCTTTTGACGAGATGATACAAAGGCTGACGGTGCCCATCCTTTAAACACAGTAATTGATATTTGCAAGACATGACATTAAAGTATTACTGTAAACTACCAAAACTGAACTTGTTAGATTTTAGATTGAAACCTTAACCCTGTGCCCTCTCATCTGTCCATAAGCCCCATTTAACTCAATCACATTTTTTCCAAGTCAACATTATACTGATTCCACATTATAACATTATACTGCTTCCGCATCATTACTAATAAAACAACTGCAATGGCTTCCTAAAGCAAGGTCAGTCAATTCTTATAATTCCTGGCCACTGATCATGTTGGCTAGAGTTTAAGGGTGCTATAATCCAAAATATTAGTCCCTAATCCCAACTAATTAATCCCAAAACATTAATCTCTAATCTTATGCATCGGAATCTATATTCTTGACATTTTTCCCTCTCCCTTTTTTCTATATTCCTAATCTTTTTTTTAACTTTCCTTTTTTTCACTTGCTTATCTTTTTTTTCCTTTCAATTTTTTTTCTCCTCACTCTTTTTCTCTTTCTTCTCTAGTTGAATGATGTTATTTTATAATGCTAAGATGTATACCGGAGGATTTGTATGTAAATTTTAAATTTTCATTCACAATAAAAATAATTATTACGTAATCCAAAACATTAAGAAGGCATCAGGTTGCTGAATAATGACCAAGGACATTTTGAGCATAATGCAATATGGCAATCTTAACTACAGGTGACATAGTTCCTGCCTCACTGATTGCTTCAAAAAAAGAAGAGAAGTTTTCTGGTTATCTGATAGCATATGTATCACAGGGGCACATGAGGCAGCTGCAGTAAAACAGGTCTGAGTGTGTCAGTACCAGGATGATGAGATGTCTCGAGGGTACTGCAGAAACTCCCTCCAATTCCATGGCAGGAGACTGCATGTGTATGTGTCTTCAATTCATCTCTATTAATGGCAACCCAAAGAATACTGATGTACTTAAATAAAGAAACGTACAAGCCAGTGGTTCTCAATCTTCCTAATGCCGCGACCCTTTAATACAGTTCATCATGTTGTGGTGACCCGCAACCATAAAAATATTTATTTATTATTTACAATGCTTGCCCCCCCCGGAAAAGCACCGCCTTGCGGCCCCCCAGCCCTTCTGCAGCACCCCCCTCCATAGCGAGTGGGGCAGGGGCCGTGGTGAGGAGGGGGCTTGCCCCCCGTGCTGCCGCTACTCCCCAAGCTGGCCCGTCAGATGGGAGGTTCTCCCAGTAGCGGAGAAGGGGAGCGATTTCAGTTCCTTCTGAATAGGGGGCAGGAGAACGCAAGCGCATGGCTCGCGCTTGCGCACTGCCACTCCTGCTCTGGCGACGCTGTGACCACATGCGCTCCCACCAAAGGGGGCAGGGGGACACGAGCGTGTGGCTCATGCTTGCGCACCATCACTCCTGGGCCTTTTCCACACGCTACCTTATTGCGGAGGTGGGGGGTGCCGTTCGCGCGAGCAGGTTCTTGTGCAAGGCGCTCTCTTCGCGGCTCCTTCGTCCCGCAGCTGGCTTCCTGGTCGCGCGACCGCCCCGCCCTGCCCCTTCCTCCCCCAGTGCAGCCTACAGCTCCCAGGCTGCACTGTGGAAGGAAGGGGCGGGGCAGTCGCACGACCAGGAAGCCAGCTGCGGGACGAAGGAGAAGTGAAGAGAGCGTCTTGCGCAAGAAACTGTTCGCGCGAACGGCACCCCCCAGATAAGGTAACGTGCGGAAAAGGCCCGGGAGTGGTGGTGCGCAAGCGTGAGCCACGCGCTCGCGTTCTCCTGCCCCCTTTGGCGGGCAGGAGGACGCGAGCGTGTGGCTCACGCTTGCGCACCACCACCGAGGAGGGAATGGAACCTAAGACCATTGGAAATACGTATTTTCCGATGGTCTTAGGCGACCCCTGTGAAAGGGTCATTTGACCCCCCCCAAAGGGGTCGCCACCCACAGGTTGAGAACCACTGGTACAAGCCGATACCTAGTAAGGTGGGTCTTCCAGAAAAGGCAGAACTCTTGTTTAGAATTTTACAGTGCTATAAACCATTTAATCTGATTTAGCACCTTTGGTTTAAATGTTATATTTAAACACATTCAAAGTTTTATGTTGAAATTACTTTATTGGAATATTTGTAACAATGTAAAGAGAACAGCACATACTTCCTTACATTTAAAAAAAATAACTACACCTCACAAAAGAACAGTATTTTCAGGACTCATGCCTAAAGAGAGCTGTAACTGATACAGTTTAACTGTCAACAGTTTAACTTTCTTTTGCTGGAGAATAACTGCAGTACCTTCAGCTTCACCCACTCACTCCTTGAACTGTCTAGCATTTCCATCTCAAGATGATAAAAATTTGATTCACTACAACTAGTTGAGCATTCTATTTCACTAAAGGATAGATACATTCTGTGGATGCAAGAAATGTAACACAATCTGCCTTCTCTATTTGTACTCATGACAGAATGAGAAGGAAGAAATTTTGCAAAATAGATACAAGTTTAGCAATGTATTCATTTGGTAGTCTATTCCTCAAAAAAAATAGGATTTGTCAATATTTATCTCCTCAAAGGAATGACCAGAAGTTCATATCCTACATTTAGCCCATCTAAAATTACTTGCTTGCAGTACAACAGGACTATCGATAAGTGTATGTGTGTGCGCGTCATGTTATATTTTTTCATGGAAAATTTTCTGTCAGAAAAAAAAATCTCGTTTTAGAAATTCTTCCACAAATCCCTACTTAAACCAGAAGATCACTTGAGAGGTATTCCTTCCAAATCTAAAAATACATTTCTTCATGTCTATGCACACATATACTTTCATCCCATCCTTCCTTCAAGAAGCTTAGGATAACATACATGGCCCTTCCTTTCACCATTTCATCTAGTCTTGCTTATGTAAGTTAGTTTGAGAAACAGACTAATTAACTTAATTGATGAGAGAGGAACTGAACCTAGCTGTATCCAGTCTTTCTGCAACATTACTACTTAATCAACTCTATGTTTCTGTGGCCTGAAATTCCAGCATCAAGCAGAAAGATGGATTAAATAGCCAACAAGACACTTCTAACAGCAACACATCCTAAAATTAACTTTGGGCATAAATAGATGGACTGCTTGCAATGATCAAGAACAGCATAAAGCAGAAAGAGGTAGAGATACAAATTATTACTGACCTTCTTTAGAACCCACAGTGTTAAAATAGCCAGCAGAAAAACCACCACTAAATGCTCCATGAAAACGTTTGTATCGTCCCTTTTCATCTCTGACAGTTTGTTCTTGTAGAGGGACTGGTTTCTTAATTCGTTCACCTGCAGTTATTATTTAAAGAGCACACATTAACATAGAGAATGAAAGAAGCTACTGTTTAGACAGACAGATGAGAGTTACATCCAGATATTTGGAAGATATTAAATTAGCTCACACAACATTCAAAATACTGTATTACTTCTCTGCTGCCTCTGTTTTCCAGCTTACAAAACTGGTGGGCAGAGAAGGCTGCAGATTTTCCCACTTATACACAAAGGACATTCTCTCCACATACCAGTTCCCCACTACTCATAAAATCAGATGAAAACAGGAAGTTACCATTATGCTACAGCAAAAAGAAACAAGAAAATGGGCCTATTAATATGTTCAAAAGGCAGGAAATATGATGACATAGGAGATCCCAAACTATATCTCACTTACTCTTCTAGGTATTCATCAGAAAGGAGCTGAACAGCTTTGGCTGTCAAAGTATCAATTTTCCTTTAGGAGTACAGAGCAGCAGATATAATTAGTAGCTCCATATTAGGGCATGCTTATTAGACAAGCTACTTCAATGAAAAAATTTGCTATCCATCTTTTCATTTTGTTCTATTTAATGCAAGAATCCTTGGAAGACTCTGAAACTGCAACAATATACAGCTTATGCAGATTCTGCAAAGGAATAATTTCTGGGACCATCATGACAGGTAAACTTACAGTGTGGGTAGAGGAAGGTGGTTCCCCCCTTTTTTTTTCCACAAAAGAGGAACACATATAAACCCTACTCAAGAATAGCACATTCAGCTAAATGTCAGAATGGAATGGTTTATTCAGCTTCTCCCAAGATCTCAAGAATTGCTTGCTTCTGTTGACTGGGATGGGAAGAATATAGACCAACCAAGATTTTCTATCAGAACAGCCGCCCATTTCTCATGTACCACCTTGTAGTAGCAGCAGCAGCAGCTGGTGATGCTAGTGTCAGTTGAGCACTGACTCTACTCCAGGAATTAGTCTGAGCTGTCCAAGATTCTGAACCTATTTGGAGACAGCGCTCAGCACCCTGGATATCTCCTTGAGAGTTTGGACTAGAACTCAGAAAAGATTTGCTGCCTGTCTGACTCTGGAGCCACCAACTGTCATCAACTAATAGCTATTGGTTTCTAGGATTCCTACAGAAAAATCTTACATTTATGCTCCTTAGGAGTGTTTCATGTCATAACTAGGGTAGCCAAATCTCACAGGCAGGCCATGAATCCCCAGTTGTCACCTGGGTCTCTCCAGGTGGGAGATGAGAATGCTAATTCTCCAGTTCTGGTAGGCTCAGCTCCAGGCAAGAGAAAAGGGCTGTACATAAATCCTCTGCTCATCTAGGACAGCAGCAGCTTGCTATATAATCTGAAAGACTTGACTGTTGTTGCAACTTGTAAAGACTCTCCAAGAGATCTATGTATTTCTTTATTTAGTTTCCTCCTTCCTTCCCAGTGGCTGTGGTGCCACGGCTTACCCTCCATTTTCTTCGGTCCCTATCTCCTACCTAGAAGCAGGTAGGCTAGATGTTCCTCATCCTGTCTCTGCAAGCTGATGACCAGCTGCAGTCAGCAATTAAAGCATAATAATGTTTAATAACATCACCAGAGGCCATATCTAGGTCTCATGTTTTGGCTCTGAAAACTCAGGACCTGGGATAATCCTGAATTGTCAACCCTACATATAACAGAATTGAGTTATGCCTTAATATAGATCCTAAATATGCAGTCTTATATCATAAATTTAAAACATAGTGGTAAGTGGAAGATATGAAGCCTAGAGGCTTTTTAGACTGAAATTAGCCTTCTCTCAGATCATTCTCCTTCAGTGCAAACCCCAAGAGAATTGCATCAGCAGTACCATGATGGTTTTATCTTATTGCTTTGTTTAATTTTCTTTTTCTTCTTCTTCTTTTTTGGAGGAGGACAAAGAAAAGTAAACAAATATTGTCAGAAATAAATGGTGGATCCTTCACTGCCAGTTGGGACTGGAGCTTGAAAAGAGTTTTAGATCAGTACTTGTCAGTTTATCTGACATGGGGGACCAGCAATTTTTCCATAAAGTACTAACGACCAGTACCATATTTGTGCCCACTGGCTCCAATTGCTCCTTTCTTTCCTGGACACTCTCCATTGAACTGGCAACCAATGCTTTGGGGACCATCACCAGTTCACAAAACAGAAAGAAATAGAATATTCTCCCATATTCATTGAACTCAATTTTCTAAGCAAGATATTGGTTCCCGTGTGTGAACTATACAGAATGGTGGCCTCCTGTAACTCTGTGAAAGCACTTACTGCTGTTTGGCTAATTTATGTCAAAAAATCTCCAGCATCACTCTTTTTCTTTTCTTCTTTTTTTCTTTTTCTTTCTTTGTTTCTTTTTTCTTTTTGGATGAACATTACTTTGGAGGTAGGAATTAGGATAGCTCCGCTAACAGCAATTAGGTAGCCACCATAGCCAAACAGGACCTCCAAACTTAGAGGACACTCCTGCAAGCTAGGAGGGGGCTATCCCAAGGCTTGGGGGCTTCCCAGGAGCATCTGACTGGCCGCTACAGAAAAGCAAGACATTGGCCTAGATCAGAGCTTTCCAAACTTTTCACACTTTTTGACACGCACACTTTTTAGACATGCAACATCTCGTGACACAGTAATTTCAGTTTTAATTGCAAACTGGAGATTAAATTAACCCCTTATAAAAGATACACACACATACATAAATTGTAATAATAAAATGTTTGGAGACACAACATATTTCATGAAAACCTTTCATATATTTTTAAAAATACATGAATTATAATTAATAACATACATTTCCGAGATTGGAGGTGACACACCTACACGCTTCAGGCGACATACGAATGTGTTGCGGCACACTGTTTGGAAAGCTCTGGCCTAGATGGATTCTGCAGCATGACCCAGCTGGGCTCTTACTGCTGTCACTCGTGAATGGTGAACACATCTGGGATTCAAATTTCATGTGTGGAACTTCACTTAGAGATTCCAGCAGGCAGCTATGCCTGCTAGGTTGACAGAAACACCTATATCAAACAGTTTCACGGATTCAAAACTACCCCAAGCCCTGTGTCCAAAACCTGGACTACCTGGCAACCCCTGTGTCCAAAATAAGAATTGCCACCCTCCTTATTGATACCTTAAACCCCTACACACATTCAGCGTCTTCACTTGCTCCACTCTCTCCCACTTCTATAAATCACCTTTCTGTCCCAGGCATTTTTTACAAGAAAGTAAATCGCACTGGAATCTGTGGAGCTTACTTCCGAGTAAACGAACCGACAACCCAAACCCCTCAAATTGCACCTTTCCTTCAGTTCACACCTCTGTTCGCACTCGGGGGCGGGGAGGGGAAACAGGACGGACAAACGTGTTCGCTTTTCTCATTCCGGCGCTGCCTACTCACCCTCCCCCAAGGGCTCCAGCGGGTTGCCGAAGCTGACCAGGTCCTCCTCTCCGTCTTCATCGCTCTCCCCCGCCGCCATCTTGCCAGGCCTCTGAGAGGGCGGGAGGCGGAAGCTTCCAGTCCCACCCCCCGGGCCTCCTCCCTAAGAGGTGGAGACTCCCTTCCCGGGTTTCAGTGGGAGGCTGAAAAAGAGAAACAGGGTAAATGGGCAGCAGGGCGGCGAGCGAAGCCTGAGCTCTCCGGAGAAGCCGAGATGACTAAACGGGGACTGTCAGACTTCACGCACATCATGAGGAGACAGTGTTAACTGTCCTCAAGTCCACCGACTTACGGTGACCCTGTGAAGGAGAGACCGGGAAGTCTATTTTCAGCCACCCTGTTCAAGAATAGGGCCATTTCCGGACTAGATTGTTATAGCGCTGTTATTCCACTTTCAACATCCTATGGAATGCTGGGCTTTGCAGTTTCGCGAGGGCCCGAAACTGCAAACCCCAGCATTCCATAGGATGTTGAAAGTGGAATAACAGCGCTATAACAATCTAGTGTGGAAACGAAGTCTTGCAGACGCAGAGGCGTGGCTTCCTCGAGACTATCCACCTGCAATGCCTCTTTTCCTGTCACTTTCCCAAGCGTTGTCTTTTCTCGTGAGTCAGGTCTTCTCATAATATTCCCAAAACAGGACAGCCTCAGTTTAGTCATCTTGGCTTCAAGGGAGAGTTCAGGCTTGATTTCCTCTGGGAGCCATTCGTTGGTCCCTTTAGCACTCCGGGGTGTCCATACAACTCACTTCCCATACCACCTTTCAAGGGGGTTAATTTTATTCTCATCAGCTTTCTTCACTGTCCAGCTTTCACGACCATACTTTAGAAATGGAAAAAAATAGGATGGCGTTGACAATCGTACCTATAGTATTCAATTATATATCTTTGTGCTTCAGGATCTTGTCTGCTTCCTTCATAGCTACCTTTCTGCTCCATAATCTTCTGATTTCTTGACTGCGTTCTGATGAATGAATGAGCCAAAGTATGGAAAATCTTGAAACTGTTTCAATGTCTTCATTGTCCATTTTGAGGTTACATAAAACTATACAGCAAATGGGTCCTAGAGCTAATCAAAGCCTGAACTCTCCCTAGAAAACAAGATGACCCAAGTGAGACTCAGGACACATCATGAGAAGACATCACACACTACAAAAGATAATACGGTAATGTTTGGTAAGGTAGAAGGCAGTAGGCCAAAGCTTTCCAGACTTTTCATGTTGGTGACACACTTTCTAGACATGCATCATTTTGCGACACAGTAATTCAGTTTTACTAGCAAACCAGAGGTTAAACTAACCCTTTATAGGAGATACCGGCATAAATTGTAATATTAAAATATATGGGGACACAACATATCTCATGAAAACCTTTAATATATTTTTAAAAATATATGATTTATAAATAACAACATACATTTCCAAGATTGTAGGTGACACACCTACACACTTGAGGCGACACACTAATGTGTCACGGCACACCATTTGGAAAGCCCTTCAGTAGGCAGTAGAAAAAGAGGAGGATTACATTACGGATGGATGGACTCTATCAAGGAAGCCATGAGCCCAAACTGGGACCGAACAAGGCTGTAGATAGCAAGTGACGTGAACCTCTCTCATTCATAGGGTCACCACAAGTCAACTTGATGGTAGATAATAAGGAGGGTAGATAATAAGGAGACAGCTAGCAGAAGAGGGAGGCAGAATTTTGTTTTGTTTGTTCTTCTTTTTATGCCCAGAGCCAGCCACAGTTTGCTGCTCAAAGGGGAGGAGAAAAATGTCACTAACCCCAGTCAAAGTAACTTTTTGGGATTACAACTCCCAGCACTGCCTGTGCTCACCTGAGGGTTCTGGAAGCTGTACTCCAAAGAAGTAATGTTTAAAACATTTTGAATCCATGTACATAATACCCAAAGAAAGCAATGCCACAAGAGGCACAAAATCTTGCAGGCAATTCTCCTCAACCCTGGGCAATAAAGTTACAATAATAAAAACTATTTGCTGATCTTCCATGACACCCAAAATCTACTGTTTGAGGCAGCTGCCTTTCCCTGATAGTAGGTCCAGCTGTGCACAAGCCTCTATTATGTTTCTTCATAGGATGCACCCTGAACCACAGTGTTACTGCAGTTCCTAAGCCGCGCTTGGGGAGACATTAGATATCACTTTGATATCAATAATTTGAATCTGTTCTACCATCCCTCTCCACATGTTTGTGAGGCCTCCAGACAAGCATGAAACTAGGCAAGGCCACTAATCGCTGGACATTCCATTTCCCACCCAGGCAGGCCAGAAATAGCCAGATTGCTGCTTTAGGAGACCTCCTGGCAAGCACGCTATTATGTATGCATGCTACTTACAAAGAATTCCCTGCCCCGAGCAGGAGGCTTGATTATGAGAATCCTCATCTGTTGAGCACTCTGCGTTTGCATACTGGCTATCCCTTTGTCAATTCGGACTTAACTCAATCATGCTAAATTCTGACCTTTCGGAGGCTTTGTCTCCAGCCCGAAACTCATTGTTTTCCCCAAGTACAGACTAGCCTGTGGCCACATTTCTCCCTATAAAAACCCGTGACTTTGAGAGCTTCCTCGGATCGCTCCCGACTTCCATCCCGCCTTGCTGCCACTGTGCTTGGCGAGCCTTCCCCTTAGTCCCATGTACTGAGACTACGCACCTACGAACTTCCGCAGTGATCTACCCAGGCTTCAGGATAGGTGTAGTATCACCCAAATCAACAATCCCTCTTAAAAATCCCTCTGTCTCACTCCCACCTTTATTTTCCATAGTTATCTGTGTGAGTGTGCTGCATACACTGTTTGATTGTATTTTAATAAAGATCACATTTATTATTTCAATCCTGTTTGCTCCTTGACTTGGCCTGACCCCGTAGACATTGGGTAAAAGATGCCGCTCCGTTGCCCTGCCTCTCACAGTGCTAACTTGTGCTCTTGCTAATTTCCTCACCTTTTGATATTTTGAGAACGCACTTTGGTGTCCCTCACGGGACCCCCAGTAAACAGGGTAACAACAGCCTACAATAAGAGGCCCAACTTAGGAAAAAATGTATCTTGATTTATAACATTGTAACCCCTTAACACCTAATAGCAGGGACCCTGGAACTTCATGAGGGACCTCAGCCCTAGGAGACAGGTTGTTATTAATTCTGTCTACTTGCACGGTACTTGTTTTTGAAAAAGCATTTTTGCAAATACCTTTAAATATGAAGACTCTGACAAGCATAGTGTGTACTTAGAAGTGGCCTTCATGCTCCTTTCCATCCAGTTTAGTTCACTCCCATGTGAGAGTACAAAGGAAAGACTGCAGACAGCTTTTATTATTGCTGGGTGGATTCACCTACTATATAACAGTTGTCTTGGTCATTTAGTATACTTTTGATTGATAATAGTCAAGGTGGCTCAACGAATTGGAGTCTTGGTCCAGTTTTGCCAGATCATATCAAATATGCTCAGTTGCGTCAACCTAGTAATTGAGAGGCTCAAGGCCTACCTGTTCCAAGATTCATAGGCTAACATATGTACAGCACAATCCCTTATGCATGACCAATCAGAAGACTTAGTGAATTCTGTGAACATTATTCCCAAAGATGCATATATAAGACTCTGTAGCCTAAGTTCATGTGGAGTTGGAGTCTATTGTAGTGAAGCAGTAGAGTGTCAGATGTGTTAGTCAAGACACTGGATAATTTTATCTACTTGTAGACACTGTTTCTTGCCCGTCAACAGTTTAATTCAGACATTATTCTTGAACAGATCAATGTTGATCAAAACTGAAGTAAATGTGGCCAGAAGAAGTCACTCAAACACTGTATAATCAGTCCTATAGAATCATAGCGTTGGAAGAGACCTCAGGGGCCATCCAGTTCAACACCTGCCATGCAGGAACACACATCAAAACATTCCCAACAGATGGCCATCCAGCCACTGCTTAAAAACCTCCAAAGAAGGAAACTCTACCACAATCCGAGGCAGCATATTCCACTGCCGGACAGCTCTGACCATCAGGAAGTTCTTTCTGAGGTTCAGGCAGAATCTCCTTTCCCGCAGCTTGAATCCATTGCTCCTTGTCCTTGTCTCTGGAGCAGCAGAAAACAAGCCCGCTCCCTTCTCAACATGACATCCCTTCAAATATTTAAACACGGCTATCATGTCTCCTCTTAACCTTCTCTTCTGCACACTAAACATCCCCAGTTCCCTAAACCATTCCTCATAGGGCAATGGCTTCCAGACCCTTCACCATTTTGGTCACCCTCCTCTGGACACGTTTCAGCTTGTTGATATCCTTCTTGAATTGAAGTGCCCAGAACTGGACACAGTATTCCAAATGAGGTCTAACTAATGCCTTGATCTAGACACCATACTCCTATTGATGCAACCAAGAATCACATTGGCTTTCTTGGCTGCTGCAGCACATTGCTTATGTTCAGCTTGCAATCTATCAAGACTCCTGGATCCCTTGCACATGTACTGCATTCCACTTTTTCTGCCTAAGTGTAGGACTTTACATTTGTCTCTGTTGAAATTCATTTTGTTAGCTTTGACCCAGCTCTCCAATCTGTCAAGGTCATTTTGAATTTTGATCCTCTCCTCTGGTGTATTAGCGATCCCTCTCAATTTGGTATCATCCGCAGATTTTGTCAGCATGCTCTCTATTCCCTCATCCAAGTCATTGATGAAGATGTTGAGTAGCACTGGGCCCAAGACATAACCCTGCGGCAACCCACTAGTCACTTCTCTCCAGGATGAAAAGCAGCCATTGGTGAGCACCCTTTGGGTTCAGTTGGTCAACCCATTATCAATCCACCTAACAGTAGCCCTGCCCAGCTTGAAACCTAGGATTCTCTAGTTCCATCTAATATTGAGCCATAGAGTCACAGAGTTAGGAAGGGACCTCATGGGCGATCTTACTCCAACCTCCTGCTCAATGCAGGATGTCCAGTTAAAGCATCTTTAACAGGTAGCCCCTTTTTGAAGACAGCCAGAGGAGAACCCACCACCTCTCTAGGCAATTGTTTCCTTTGCTGAACCACTCTTATTCTGAAGAAGCTCCTCCTAATGTTCAAGCAAAATCTACTGTCCTATAACTTCAAAAATTAGACCTGGTCCTACCCTCTAGGACAGCAGAGAACAGGCTGCCTGCCTCCTCTCTGTAACATCCTTTGAGATCTATGAAGAAGGTGATCATGTCACCCCTCAGTCTTTTCTTCATCAAACTGAATACACCCAGGTCTCTCAACATTTCCTCATTTATTTTGTTCTCTTATCACCCTCATGGCCTTTCTCTGAACCTGCCTCCAACTTGTCTATATTTTTAAAATGAGCTGCCCAGAACTGAATCTAATCTCATCTCTTTTTATGATAGAGCTACAAGCTTGATAAGTGAAAGGAATGCTGTAAGGCCTTTGACAAAGTTTTCCATGATATTCTTGCAAAGAAGCTAGTAAAATGCAGCTGGACAGTGCTACTGTTAGGTGGATTTGTAATTGGTTGACTGACCAAATTCAAAGGATGATCACGAATGGCTTCTCTTCATCCTGGAGAAGTGACTAGCGGGGAGCCACAGGGTTCTGTCCTGGGCCTAGTGCTATTCAACATCTTTATCAATGACTTGGATGACGGAAGAGAGAGCATGCTGATCAAATTTGCAGATGATACCAAATTGGGAGGGGTTGCTAATATGCCAGAAGACAGGATCAACATTCAAAATGATCTTAACAGATTGGAGAGCTGGACCAAAGCTAACAAAATGAATTTCAGCAGAGACAAATGTAAGGTCCTACACTTAGGCAGAAAAAATAGAATGCACAAATATAGGATGGGGGATGCATGGTTGAATAACAGTACGTGTGAAAGGGATCTAAGAGTCTTGGTAGATCACAACCTGAACATGAGTTAGCAGTGTGATGTGGCAGCCAAGAAAGCCAATGCAATTCTTGGTTGCATCAATAAGAGCATGGTGTCTAGATCAAGGAAAGTAATAGTACCACTCTATTCTGCTTTGGTTAGAACTCATCCTGAATACTGTGTCCAGTTCTGGGCACCTCATTTCAAGAAGGATATTGACAAGCTGGAGTGTGTCCAGAGGACGGCAACCAAAATGGTGAAGGGTCTGGAGGTTATACCCTATGAGGAGCATTTTAGGGAGCTGGGTATGTTTAGTCTGCAGAAGAGAAGGTTAAGAGGGGACATGATAGCCATGTTTAAATATTTGAAGGGATGTCATGTTGAGGAGGGAGTGGGCTTGTTTTCCACTACTCCAGAGACTTGGTGAAGGAGCAGTGGCTTCAAACTGCAGGATGAGAGATTCCACTTAAACCTCAGTGTTACCCTGATTTCTAGGGGTCCCGTGGAGGACCCATCACTGTGCTCAATATAATGGAGGAATGGGAATTAGCCAGAGCACAAGCTATAGCAGATGGGAGGCAGGGTAACCTAGCGAGATCTTAAAGCCCAATTTTTACGGGGTCAGGCCAAACCAAAACCCACACCAGATTGCTAAAGAAATTATTTTAATTTTTATTTTAATTAAAAATAAGTCACTACGCACGTTCACACTTACACACTCACTCACACAAGGGCTAAAAAGAAATAAAAGTGAGAAAATTGACAGGGGTGTTACTGCAGTTTAGGCCTACTTGGAGATACCCCAAAGGTATCATTTTGATATCAATAATTTGGCTCTCTTCTACCACCTCTCTCCACATGTTTGTGAGGTCCCCGGACAAGCACAGAACTAGGCTTGGCCACTAATTGCTGAACATTCCATTCTCCATCCAGGCAGGCCAGAAATAGCCAGATCCTTGCTTTAGGAGACCTCTCTGCAAACACCCTCATTATGTATGCACGCTGTTTACAAAAGGACTCCCTGCCCCGAGCAGGCAACCGGGCAAGCTGAATACTCAACTGCCAAGCACTGAGCATTTGCATACTGGCTAGCTCTTTGTCAATTTGGACTTAACTCAATCATGTTAAATTCTAACCTTTCCAAAGCTTTGTCCCATGCCCAAAACGCATTGTCTTCCCCAAATATGGCATAGCCTGCAGTCACATTTCTCCCTATAAAAACCCCTGATTCCGAGACCTTCCTCGGATCGCTCCTGAGTTTCAGACCACCTTGCTGCCACTTTGCTTGGCAAGCTTCCCCTCAGCTCCACATGCTGAGATACATCGAACCCCAGCATCGCTCTCTATCTTCTTACCAGGCTTCAGGAACAGGTTTCGTATCACCTGAATCAACTATCCCTCTGAAAATCCCGCTATCAAACTCACACCTTTATTTTCCTTAGTTATCTGTGTGCGTGTGTTGCTTACATTGCGTGCCTGTGTTTAATAAAGATCATTAATTATTTCCAACACGGTTTGCTCCTTGACTTGGCCTGACCCCATAAACATTGGGTTACAAGATCCTGCTGCATTACCCTGCCTCTCGTAGTGCCAACCAGTGCTCTTGACTAATTTCCCCATCTTTTGTAATTGTAAGGTTATTTAGGTGTCCCTCCCGGGACCCCCAGCAAACAGGGTAACAGAGGGTTTATAGAGGGTTGGATTTGGGAGATATTGCACCTGGTCCTGGAGTCCAAGATGGCAGCGGAGAGAGAGGAGAAAGGTCTTAGCAAGTGGAGGGCTGAGGGGTACACTCGGTAAACGGAGTGATGGCAAGCGGGGAGGAAACCGGGAGCGATCTGAGGAACTGTTCAAAATCAGGGTTTTTTATAGGGGAAAATGTATCTTGGGGGCTAATCCTTTCCCGGGGAGAACAATGGTTTGAGGAACTAAGACAAAGCTCCAAAATGTGCATGATTTGGAGCACAAAGCACCGAAATGTCAGAGTGCTTAATTTGATTAGATTTGCTGGGGTTCGTCAAAAGCCTCGGCAGTAAGGAAATTGCTCTCGCTTGACAGACAGAATGTCAGGAGCACTAATCCTGTCAGGCTATCATCTCAGGGCAGAGGATCTTTTGTGTGTTTTAACTCTTTGCATGTCTGGAGGGCTCCTGGGGCTACGTGACAGATTAAGTCACTGGCCAGACCAGGCTTTTCCAAGAATCGTCCATACGGCCGCACCTGCCTACATGCGCTTCCGGGGGACCCTGTCAGACACGTGGAGTGATTTTTAATATCAGACACATGGAGATCTTATAAAATATTGGAATTAATAAATTGTAGACCCCGGGAGAGGGCTAAACGACCGCAGTAACATCAGGAAGAATGTCCTGATGATCAGAGCTGTTCGCCAGTGGAATAGGCTGCCTGGAGGTGTGGTCGAGTCTCGTTCTTTGGAAGTTTTTAAACAGAGGCTGGATTGCCATGTGTCAGGTGTGCTTTGATGTGGGTTCCTGATTGCAGGAGGTTGGACTGGATGGCCATTGTGGTCTCTTCCATCTCTCTGATTCTCTAACATACAGTGGGACCTCCCTTACCATGACCTCCCACATGCACGAATGCAAAGTAGCATGAAGCAGCACATCCAATTATAGTCAATAGACTCAGCAGGTGCACTGACTATAATGGGATGCGACACATTTTTTTCTTTTACATGAGGAGTTCCTGGAGTAGAATCCCTAAATATACAGAGGACACACTGTAATGGCATTGGGTTAATAGACATAGGATGTCTTAGATGGTTAAGTTTAAATATTAAATTTCAAGATTATAAGAAAATGCTGAAATTGTGATGAAAGGAATTAGATATGAAACTTGGGTACTGGAAGAACAGAAATGGATGTGTTAAATTATTAATTTTAAGGCTTAAACATCAAACTTTAGGAGTATGAATTTGGAGCAACAGCAGTTGGCTTTTTTATTTCACTAGAAGTTATTATTATATATTATTTCTGTAGGATAACTACTTAAGATGGTTAGTTATGTTTTATATTCATTTCAATGAAATTGATAGGTTATAAAAAAAAGTGTGCTTTTGTCCAGTGTTAAAAAATAAAGATGGAGGAGTGTTAATTAGGATTCAGTTATAGCAGCTGGGGAAAATGTTGGAAGTCACTTTTATTTTCTCTGTACCTCTTTTTTCTTCTTTTTCTTTATTTTTCACTATTTTTCTTTTTCTTCTATTTTTATGTAGTATATAGATTGTTTTCTTTGCATATTTTTATTTTATATCATATAACTTTAACAAAAAATATCTTGAAAAGCAAAGCAAGGCAAAGCAGGATTAAGTAAATAACTTCTCAGAATAGGAAGTGTATATTTTAATAACACTTTTCCAAAATTGGCACTTAGCATCTTTGCCTTAGTAGTTGTAAAAATCTTTCTACATTCATTTGTACTTTTATAGCCTTTATCAGTGTGCACTGTGCACTAATGAGATCACCACTGGGTGCTCCAAGACTGCTGGGTGGAGATCTGTTGTCATTCTTCCTATGGGTCTCTTTTTCTTGAATGAATAGCATCTTGGAGAGGCTCCCCCTCCTTCCCCTACACATTCTGCTCTGATGACTCAGTCATGAAGGAGAAAAGATTAATGAACCATAGTGGCTATATTATCTCTTCCGTTGCAGAAGATAAAGTGAAACCAAAGAAAGAAAATTCCTCTCCAGAAATAGAGACAAAGTGATGACAAAAAGGACTGCTGTAAAACACAGAGGAAAGCTCCCAGCTGGGAAAAGTATCCTGGCAACTAATTGTTTTCCTCCTATACACACAACTACCAATTGTAATTGTCTGGCCTGTGCCACAGAGAAGCAGGGAAAAACCTTGCTCTAAATTGCCTTGAGAATTACGACCTTCAAGAATAGAAGCTGTCTACTCATAAAATGGTTCACTTCACAGAAAGCCTGCCAAACAACAACAGTAAAAATGTACATGGAGAACTTTTCCTTTAAGAACTCAATACTGGAGCTTAGCAACAGGCAGGCCAAAAAATTTCACTTTTGTTTATTTCATATTTCATTTCCATATTGCAAGGCAGGATATATATGGAAGTTTGCAAATTAGCTTGGGGACATTCTGTCAAACAGCTCAGCTGGAATGGCAGGGCTCATTAAAACCGGTGGGACAACCTGAGAGTAATTTTTAAAGCATTACACCTGTGTAGCAAAGCAGGCATCAGACTTAAGAATTGGGAAACAGAGATGACTTAGCTGTTGTATTAATTCCCCCCCCCGCCACCCAGGGTTTTAAAAAGATCAGATTTAATTTTACAAGTTATAGGTGAACACTACTGATAGCTACTGAGTATAGGCCAGCAGTACTGCTAGTATTACTACCACTAGATTTATAGTAATGTGAAGGAAAATTGAATAATCTGTTCAATCTCCAAAGAAGATGGTATTCTCAAATGGCCTGATCTGTGAAAATTAAGTTATGAGTGATTCTATAAGGGATTCTATAAGCAGCATAGGTGCAAAAAGATCTTTAGAGCCAGGAAAAAAATTATGTCAAACTTGATGGAGAAAATTCATAGTAACCTCTAGTTACAGTACCAAATGGCTGGCCTGTTCCCCATCTGCAAAGTTCTGAAGAAACATAGTCCAGCAACATCTCATTTCCTCAGAAGTGTTGCCAAAGTGTACTTGAAGCTGCAACCACTGCACGCATTGTTGAAGCATGTTTAGCTTGTGGTCAGAGAAGACCCTCAGATCCTTTGTAGAGGTATTGCTGTCAAGCAAGGTACATCCTATATTTGTGCATTTCATTTTTCCTGTCTAAATACAGTACTTTAAGTTTATTCTTGTTGAATTAATTCATGTTGTTAGTTTTGACCAAGCTCTACAGTCCATTAAGATCACCTTGAATCCTGATTGGGTTGTAATTTTGTATTATCTGAAAATCTGATAAACATTTTGTCAATGTCATGAATGCCTTTGTCATCCTCTGAGCCTGAGAGAATGTGACTTACCCAAGATTAGCCAGTGGATTTGCATGGACAAGCAAGGATTTGAATCCTGATCTCCAAAGTCCAGCACTCAAACCACTAGACCAGTGGTTCTCAACCTTCTGAATGCCACAGCCCCTTAACACAGTTCCTCATGTTGTGGTGACCCCCAACCATAAAATCATTTTCGTTATTTATTTATTATTTATTTAGTTGGTTATTTCCAGCATCAAATAGATTGGAAACACTACCCTAAAACACTGCTCTGGATAAACTTCCAATGCCTAAAAACTGGTAACTCTCCCCCCTTTTTTAAGCACAGAAAGCGTCCATCAATGCCAGAATTAAGGCAGTAGTTCTAGTTCTGAATGTTGGGTTTCCACAGTTCAAAAAGCCAGTCACTCCCAAAGGCAATGCCGAAACAGCCCACATTTTACATGAGGAGCAGGGAGGAAAGGACAGGGAGAGAGGAAAGATGGCGGCGGCATAAGCAGACGCGTTTTGTTTCACTCCCTCCCTCCCTCTCTCCCTCCCTTAAAGGGAGTGCGGACGCTGAACATACAAAAAGCGAGGAATGCAAGACAGTCAGGGAGAAGAACACAACACGTGCGTGTGGCAAGCGCCAAGGGTCCACGCACAACAAAAGCGAGAGGAGAAAGTCATCCTGGCTATTTCTGCACTAGACTGTTATAGCGCTATGATTCCACTTTCACCATCCTATGGAATCCTGGGGTTTGCAGTTTGAACCCCAGCGCAGGGGTCTCAGAAGCACTGCTCCCATTGGCTGTGAGGCCACCTCCTTTTAAAAAGGGGGGCAGGATTGACGAGTGGTGACCCCTGTGAAATGGTCGTTCGACCCCCAAAGGGGTCCCGACCCCCAGGTTGAGAACCACTGCACTAGACCACATGTGTCAAACAGAACCAGCCCACCAGGTCATTTCATGTGGCCCTCACACCTCTCCTGTAGCTGTGGCACTCCTCCCACCTGGTGAGCCTGGGGACAGAAAGAGGCACGGAGAGGGTCTGGGGAGCAAAAAGTGGCACACTTTGGATATACTGACCAATTCTATGTCACTTTACAGAGGTATAGGGACCGTAAACTATGATCAAATAGCCCCAAAATGTGAAAAAAAGAGAGAAAAAAAGTAAGTTGATGCAGAGGGGAAGCAATTTAAAAACCAGTAATAATTGAATGCAGAGACAATTATTTAAAATAAGATAGTAGATACATTTACAGATACAGTCGGCCCTCTGAGGGCAACCACAATGCTGATGCAGCCCAAGATGAAACTGAATTTGACATCCCTGCCCTACACCATGCTGGCTTACATCTTGTGCTTGCTCGCTTATTTATTTATTTATTTATTTTAGAAATTTCCACACCACCACCCAGCCCACGAGGTCTCCCAAGGTGATGAACAGATAGAAGCAAATAAAACATTACAAAGATAAAAACATTTTAAAAAACACATTAAAGTACTCTGTTAAACTGTTAAAAACGGTCTTAGAACAGTCATAAAATACAATTTTAAAACAGTTAAAACAAAACCAATTCAAATATTGAAGGTAGCGCAGGACACTACAGTTTTGGCTGCCTGCTGGAAGCTCAAAAGAAGTGGAGCCAGTCTAACTTCCTTGGGTCGGGAATTCTACAACCAGGGTGCTGCCACAAAGGCTATTTCTGCACTAGCCTGTTATAGTGCTATTATTCCACTTTCAACATCCTATGCAATCCTGGAGTTTGCAGTTTAGGGCTGAACTGCAAACCCCAGGATTCCATAGGATGTTGAAAGTGGAATAATAGCACTATAACAGGCTAGTACAGAAATGGCTAAAAAAAGCCATTTGTGTATAATATGTATTAACTTCACTTCACAGATAATGATTTTAAAAAAAGAGAATGACTGTATTAGTTATCTGTATTGCCCTATTTTAGTCTATTGAACTTTCAAACTAATTCATCTGACCCAGGGGAGCCAGCAAGATGCAATGATTTGAGTTTTCAACTAGGGATCAGGAGACCAGGATTTGAAGCCCCCTGAGTGTTGGCCAAGTCACACTCTCTCATCCTCAGAGGAAGACGATGACAAACTTCTCTGAAGAAATTTTGCCAAAAAAAACCCCTGTGATAGGTTGGCCTTAGGACTCCCACAATTAGAAAGCACTCAAAGTGACAAAAGGTGAAGAAAGTGATCCCTCCAGATGCCTTAGTCCACTGGCAAGAGTGAATTGCTTATCCTGGAATTTTCCAGAAGCTGTGAATCAGCAGCAATGCAGCCTTTCTGCAATGCTTAAATGTGTTTAAAAGTGCAGTTTATTGATGTGCAGAGGGCTCCACCTAGCCTGTGGAACCGAACGCACAGTAGATAGAGCTGAAATATATGAGGAAAAGAGCTGGAGCCCAGAGAACTTTGTAGTTAACTGCCATCAAGTTGGCTTCTACCTATGGTAACCCTAGGAACTAGTGATCATCCTATCTTCAGTCCCCCTGTTCAGGTCCTGTACATTCAAATATGTGTCTTCCTTGAGTCTGTCTGCCTGTGGTGCAGTCTTCCTTTTTTCCTCCTGCCTTCCACCTTCCAAAGCAACCTCTTTCCAGTCAGGTCTTCTCACGATACCGCCAAAGTAGCCGCCAAAGGCCCAGTCCGGCCCAAAGTACCGCCAAAGACCCAGTCAGGTCTTCTCACGATACCGCCAAAGTAGCCGCCAAAGGCCCAGTCCGGCCCAAAGTACCGCCAAAGACCCAGTCAGGTCTTCTCACGATACCGCCAAAGTAGCCGCCAAAGGCCCAGTCCGGCCCAAAGTACCGCCAAAGACCCAGTCAGGTCTTCTCACGATACCGCCAAGAGCCGCCAAAGGCCCAGTCCGGCCCAAAGTACCGCCAAAGACCCAGTCAGGTCTTCTACGATACCGCCAGTAGCCGCCAAAGGCCCAGTCCGGCCCAAAGTACCGCCAAAGACCCAGTCAGGTCTTCTCACGATACCGCCGAAGTAGGACAGCCTCAGCCATCTTGGCTTCTGGGGAGAGTTCAAGCTGGGTTTGCTCCAGGACCCACTCATTGAGCACTCCAGGCCACCTGAGGAACTCTTCTCTCGCACCACATTTCAAAGGAGTTTTCCTCCTGTCCGCTTTCTTCACTGCCCAGCTTTCACAACCAGGCAGGGAAACGGGCAAAACAAGGGCACGGGCGATTGTTTAGGACTCAGGGATCCATGTTTGCACTTCAGGATTTCGTCGGCTTCCTGCCTAGCTGCCCTTCTAAGTCCTAGGCCATTTCCGCACTAGCTTGTTATAGCGCGATGATTCCACTTTCAACCTCCTCTGGAATCCTGGGGTTTGCAGTTTCGGGAGGGGCACTGCAAACCCCAGGATTCCAGAGGAGGTTGAAAGTGGAATCATCGCGCTATAACAGGCTAGTGCGGAAACGGCGCTAGTCTTCTGGTTTCTCCGCCCTAGTTTTCGTTCTGGTTGTTGTTGTTGTTGTGGTTGTTGCATGCCTTTAAGTTGTTTCTGACTTCTGGCGGCCCCCGGCCATAACCACGGGGTTTTCCGGGGCCGAGAGCGTGCGACGAGCCCGAGGTCGCCCATTAGGCTTCCGCGGCCCCGCGTGGAGCCCAGTCCGGCTCTCCCGTCCCGACCACACGCCTGGAAATCCGGAGGCCGCGGTGGAAGAGGCGCGAGGGGGGGAGGGAGGGAGGAGCGAGCGGACTCTAGGGGGCAGCCGGGCTCCAGGCTGGTCCGGCCGTCCCCCTCCCGGGCGGGGAAGGAGCGGGCGGGGGCCGTAGCGTCGCCTCCCGGGTGGCAGCCGGCGACGCGCAGGCAGTGCTGAGTTGGACTCCGGGAGCGGCGGGGCGGCCGCCTTTCCCTCGGCTTTTCTCTCACCGCCGGAGAGCCCGGAGCGCGGAACGGCGGCGAAAATGACGGACGCGTTGCTGCCTTCGGGCTGCCCAGCGCCGGACCCGAGGGGAGACGGCTACTTCCGAAAGGTGAGGCGAGGCCGGGAGCCGTTCCGGCGGGGCGGGGCGGGGCGGGGGGGCAGCGGCGGATCGGCCTCCCTCCCGGGGCTGGTGGACCGGGGCGCGGGGTCCGGGGAGCGCCGTCCCTTGGCGTGTCTGTGGCGCGGGATTTCCCACTTTGGAAACCGAGGTGGCTTCGCTGTCGCGTGAATTTTTTCCCAGGGTTTTAAAAAATTATTTCGCTACAAATGTGTTAATTTGACTTTGCTTTGCCGAAGACGGGATTATCCGACCCTCCTCCTCCCGGAGAGGCTGTGTCAGCGCGGTTAATAAAATACTAACCCCGGGGAGCTGCTGGGGACCTGGCGGTGCACCCTATTCTGGGAGATCTCTTTATCTGCAAGATAATCTCCGGGCAGATCAGGATTCCGTCTGGGAGCTGGAAACTGAGGCAGCCCCGAGGGCGAGGGCGAGCGCCTGCTGGAAAAATGCGAGGGGACGGCCGTGTTTTGTGACACGAAGCTCTCGCCGCCTGGGAAGGCTGGGCGTATCCTCCCCGGAGGGCTGCTGGGCCCCTCGTAGTTCCTGCACAGGTAGAGATCCAACGGGGGCGGATCTTCCCCGCGGGAGCGGCTCTTAGCTCCCTTCTGTTCCCCAGATGCTGGACGCTGAGAACGTCCAGAGGGAGGACAGTCCGCGTGTTTACTCCGAGGCAGTTCCCCCGTGTTGGGTGGGAACTTACACCCAGGTGTGTGTTTCCACAGATAAGCCTACATAAACTGCATCAACAAATGACCTGCTGCCTCGGAGTGTGGTGGAGTCTCCTTCCTTGGAGGTTTTTAAGCAGAGGCTGGATGGCCACCTGTTTGGAATGCTTTGATGGATGTTTCTGCATGGCAGGGGGTTGGACTGGATGGCCCCTGGGGTCTCTTCCAACTCTACATTTCTATGATTCTATGAACAAATGACCACTAATGTTTATCATATGAAAAGTGGAGTAGAATTCTTTGGTTGGGCACCAGCTCAGGGCTGCTGATTTCATAGAATCATAGAAATGTAGAGTTGGAAGAGACCCCAGGGGCCATCCAGTCCAACCCCCTGCCATGCAGGAACACCCTCAAAGCACTCCCGACAGATGGCCATCCAGCCTCTGCTTAAAAACCTCCAAGGAAGGAGACTCCACTACACTCCGAGGCAACAGATTCCACTGCCTGACAGCCCTGACTGTCAGGAAGTTCTTCCTGAGGTTCAGGTGGAATCTCCTTTCCTGCAGCTTGAATCCATTGCTCCTTGTCCTGGTCTCTGGAGCAGCAGAAAACAAGCCCCCTCCTTCCTCTACGTGGCATCCCTTCAAATATTTAAACATGGCTATCATGTCCCCTCTTAACCTCCTCTTCTGCAGACTAAACATACCCAGCTCTCTAAGTCTATCCTCATAGGGCTTCATGGCTTCCAGGCCTCTCACCATTTTGGTCGCCCTCCTCTGGACTTGCTCCAGCTTGTCAATATCCCTCTTGAATTGGGGTGCCCAGAACTGGACACAGTATTCAAGATGGGGTTTAACCAAGGCAGAGTAGAGTGGTACCAGTACCTCTCTCGATCTAGACACCATACTCCTATTGATGCAGCCAAGAATTGCATTGGCTTTCTTGGCTGCCGCATCACACTGCTGACTCATGTTCAGCTTGTGGTCTATGAAGACTCCTAGATCCCTTTCACACGTACTGTTATCCAGCCACGTGTCCCCCATCCTATATTTCTGTATTCCATTATTTCTGCCTAAGTGTAGGACCTTACATTTCTCTCTGTTGAATTTCATTTTGTTAGCCTCGGCCCAGCTCTCCAATCTATCCAGGTCATTTTGAATTTTGATCCTGTCCTCCGGCGTATTAGCAGCCCCTCCCAATTTGGTATCATCTGCAAATTTGATGAGCATGCCCTCTATTCCTTCATCCAAGTCATTGATAAAAATATTGAACAGCACTGGGCCCAGGACAGAACCTTGTGGCACCCCACTAGTCACTTCTCTCCAGGATGCAAAGCAGCCATTCGTGATCACCCTTTGGGTTCGGTCGGTGAACCAATTACAAATCCAACTAACAGTAGCCCTGTCCAGCCCACATTTTACCAGCTTCATTGCAAGAATGTCATGGGGGACTTTGTCGAAGGCCTTACTGAAATTGAGATATGATTTAAACTATATACGCTTAATACCTCACAAAGCCATCAGTTTAAATGCCAGCATGGTTTGTATTTGAGTGTGGGTCACTAATCAAATGTCCTGAAATTTTCAGAATGTCGGAACTAATTAGACATTAGGATTTATTAAATCCTATTATAAAGTAAGAAGGCTTCTGTTATAGCAGCCAGATAGGTGAAGCTTGATTGTACTGTATACTGTAGGTACTAACTTTGTGCATACCAGTGGCTGGTACAGGTAAGTAAGAAAACAACCTGTCAAGTAAATAGGGTAGCATGGTGTATTCATCCCGTTTTGAGGTATGCATTTTTCCCCCAAGTGTGATTGTTAGAAGCAGACTTTGCCTTTCTCCTCTCTTGTACTTCTAGATGAGAATTTGACTCTTTAGAAGGAAAGTGTTTTCCTTCATGCAAATAAATCAGTCTGGCAGGATTTCTAGAAACAAGCTCCACCTTTTTTTAAAAAACAACTCAAAAGTATGTATGTGCAATTTCAAGCAAAACCCAGTGGGTATTTCCCATGAACTAAAGTCAAGATTACTTTTGAGCAGGGAGGAATAAAGTGTGGCCTTACAGATATCATTGGACTTGAACCTCCAGCAGTCCTCACCTTTGGCTGTGGTGGCTGGGGCTAATGGGAACTGCAGCCCAACAATGTCTGGAGATCTCAGTTGAACCCTCCCTCCCCTGCCCTGGCTTTAGAGCAAATGGGGCTTTTTCTTTTCTTTAAATGAAGGGTTGGAACCCACATGTCTTGGCTAGCCTGGTTTCACTGAGATCCACAAGCCACTGAAGAGGGGAATATCATAAAGCTATGCTGAGTATAGGGGAGGAATAATTGCATAGTGGAAGATTGCTTGATGCAGGGAGTTTTGGATTCAATTCTGTTTAAGAGAATCAGACAGCAGATGATGGGAAGACATCCCTGCATAATGATCTGGAGCAGTAATGCTAGTGGGGCTACATGCACAAATAGTAATCTGCTGTTTTACTAGATTAAACTATGTTCCGGCCAAAGAGAACCTTCTGAAGGTACATGATATTTACTGGGGCTAAAGAGGGGTGGTTCTGGATAGAAGAACTCTTGCTTATCCTTGCTGAACTAGGGAGCCTGTGATCTTCCACATGCTGTTGGATTGCAATTCCCATCACCCCAACCATTGACCATGCTGGCTAGGGCTGGTGGGAGTTAGAGGCCAACAATATCTAGAGGGTCACTGGTTCACATAGCCCCAACATACAATTGAATTCCATAAAAGAAAGGAAAGGCATAGATAAGCTGCGATCCTGCTAAGGTAGAACATAGATTGAAGCTGTGGCTGCTGAAAACAACTTGCAGTCTTTTCACACTGAGAGTAGCCCCCCTCATCACCCTCAAGAAGCATTCCCTGAATTCTGATGGGCTATCAAAGCTGGGCTTGAAACTTGAGTTAACTTTAGCTAAAAGCGGATAATAAAGGAAGCTGCTGGCCTTGGATCTGTAAAGGAACACTGTTTAAAAGGAAACGTGATAAGGCATTTTAGATTAGGGCAGACCATTTTCTGCCTGCTAGGAATCTGACAATAGAGTGTTAGCCCCAGGTGAGTACTTAAAGGCTTTGCCAACCTCTCCCTGGATATTAGATTTCACAGGTGAAATTTAGGGCACTTCTAAAAACTTTGGCAGGTCATTTGTGAGCTCCTAACTTCAACAGGTTTCAACAAGTGCCTCATCAAAGAATTGTACAAGTGCTGCCAGATATACATTTGTGCATATGCTTGGCTGAATATGCTATCTGATTACTTCATCTAATGTAATATCAGATCTAAACAAAATGCAGATAGTGAATCTTCTCTTTTAACCAATGACACATACAAAGTTCTCCTACACTGTTAACTTTCTGTGTAAGAAAAAGTATTTAGCTATAGCCCCAGACCCTTATTTACTAAGGGTAGAAGAGAAGATAAGGTCATCTTTACATATGCAGTCCTTATGCATGAGAATTCTAGAATCTGAGGACAACCAGCAAGCCTGACCTTAGATATTGACCAGGAAGACCAGAGATAAAAACCCCTGCTCAGTTACCAAGTTTTCTTTCAGTCAATCACACCTTCTTGTCCCAAAGTATTTTACAAAGGTGCAGCATGGATAAAAGTGGAGACACTGTGTGTGCTGTCTTAAGCAATTTGGAAGAAGAAGGTAATGTAGAAATGTAAGTAGAGACAGGCCAAAGCTTAGTGGTAAAACGCATGCTTTGCATACAGAAGGTTGCAGGTTCATAGGAGCATTGCAACCTGCCTTATACTGCCATCAGGTCACTTTTGTTTATCTCTGAGAGTACTGATTTTCCCCAATGAAAGCAAGATATGGACAGGTGAGACCCTTGGATGACCTGTGAGAACAGGCAGTACTGGGCTAGCTTGACAAATAGTGGAAGACAGCATCATATGTTCCTAATAATATTTACAGGAAAGGTTTCCTTTTCATTGTAAAATTTAGATGGACATTGATGTGACTTTGCATTCTTTGGTTTATTTCTGCTTATACTTCTTGGTGCTAATGAGACTTGCATTTGTTCTAAGTTTCCTGTCTAACAAATTAAGAACATTCTGCTGCATGGTAACTAGCAAGGTTCATTTTTAAAAAACTAGAGTGATCTATTTACATAATTAATTCAAGTCATTTATATGTCATATGCTAGAGGAACCATGCTTCTGAGCATGGGACACAATCAAACCTCTTTGCAGCCCTTCTGATGCCTGTGAAACATTGTTCTCCTTCTTTCCCTTTCACTGCCTCTTTCTTTCTCATGTGCCTGCGTGCATGGAAACTCACACACAATATTGTAGCTTTTTGGTGTGGTAATTTTCATTTGTAAGCAAAAGATAAAAACAAGAGGTGAACTTAAAACAAGAAATCGTGTATGTTGCCCAATACATCTGGCTGAAATTTTAATTAGATGTGGTAATTGAAAGTTTTTGTAGGTTCAAAAAACCTGCTTTGAAAATATATATTTAAGCAAACTCAAAATATTTCAGATTTCTGTATGGTAGGCAACTGATAGTGAGACCAGTTTCCTTGCTTGTCACTTGTAAGTCTTATCTGCCACCTTGGAATTGATGATTGTCCACATTTGTTTGCTATAATGCTATGCTGTGGGTGTCTCTGTCCCCTTCCTCCATAGTTTGCTGAAATTTCTTAAACAATCATGCCAGCATTGAGTGGTCTTTGAACAAACTGAGCCTCTAAAAGTGTTCCCCAGCCAGTAGCCTTCTAGATGTGTTGGACTGTGACTTCCATTCTCAACCAGTGGTTGCCCGTGGATGAGGAGGGCTGTAATCCACATCAGGAGGGAAGCAGGTCTTCTGGCAACAGCTTCGTTGCCTGCTATCTAAGACAAATAGTTTGTGTTTAAAAAAGAGGCAGGAAAGAACTTCCTGATGGTCAAAGCTGTCTGGCAGTGGAATATGCTGCCTCAGTGGAGTGTGGTGGAATCTCCTTCTTTGGAGGTTTTTAAGCAGAGGTTGGATGGCCATCTGTTGAGAATTCTTTGATGTGTGTTCCTGCATAGTATAGTAGGGGATTGAACTGGATGGCCCCTGTGGTCTCTTCCAGCTCTATGATTCTATGATTCTAAGTTGTCTTTTTTTAAAATCTTACAAACATAGATGAAGAGGAAAATGGCTGTCTTAGTAAAGTGGTACAAGCACTGAAAACACAAGCACTGAAAACTCATTTAGCTATCTTGCTTCCCACTTCCATTTAAAGTTTTTTTTAAAATCACCTAATTTTGTTCTAATTTTAGGATGGATCAAAGTATATTTTTAGTATTAAACTTTAAATTGGGGAAAACTATTAATCCTGACCACATTTTCATAGAATGGCTAACATAGGTGAGAGGTTAGAGAAGGAACATCTCATTCTTTGCAGCCCTGCTCATGTCATAGCAGATAGCTGAGATATTAGTCATTGGTATGACGTGGCTGTAGGTATAGTAGCTTCAGCAAGCACACTCTCTGACAAGTAAGTATAGTCAATAATTTCTTTATTACTGAGCATCCAGGTCTACCATGTGGAAGGGAGGAGTGACATAGGAAAAGGAAAGGGACTGTTAACATTTATGACCGGTTTTCATGTGGACAATACATGCAGCAAGTGTGGTGGAAAATGTTGAGTCTGCTCTCCACATTGACAAAACTTGCACAAAGAGTTAAAAAAACAGACTATGGCACAAATTTTGTTTGACTTTCTTATTTGTATAGTAAAGTTCAATTGAAACCAGCAGTGAATGATCTTACAAATTCTTTACTTAGTGTGGATTAAGTATTAAGACATACTTCTGATCATTAGTTTCAGCTCAGTTTCTTCTCCTGCTTTCTTGCCTTTTCTTGACAATTTGGGAAAAATTTTTTTAAAAGAACAAAATTATCCTTTAAGAAATGAAAAATAAAAAGGAAAATTATTATGAGAAAGGTGTAACAAAAGTATTTTACTGCAGTGTTCCTCTCCGAGGTCTAAAGGATAAAGAAAAGTGAAGGAAAAGAATTGCTTCCCAGACAAATAAATAAAAATAGTTATTTCCCAGGTATTACCAATTTTTTTAAAACCAAGAGTGGACTTCCATCCACTTCTTTTTATATTTTTATTTTTTGGTGGTCCATATGGCCCTTGAAGTCTTGTAACAGAACATTTACCCCTAGACCCACAGTTGGCCCATGTTCAAAAATCATTAAATTTCAGCGTGGTGAGCTCCGTGTTTTAGTGATGTGTTGTCATGATGAAATACTTCCTTGCACAGCACGTGATTCATGCATGCCCAGAATTCTGGTACGCATCTGGTATAGATAAAAATTCTCTAATTTAGAGGGCACAGACAAAGAGGTGTAAGGGCCTAAATACCCTAAAAGGACCAGATCCTTTCTGATTGTGGAAGCTAAGCAAGGTCAGCCCTGGTTAGTACTTGGATGAGAGACTGCCAATGAATACCATTTGTTGTAGGTTATGGCCTTTTCAGAGGAAGGAACTGCCAAACCACCACTATTTTTTACCTTAAAAATGAAATTCATTCAGTTGACAGGTGACTTGAAGGCATATGTACACACAGGTGAAGGGGTTAATAAAACTCCTTGCTTAAGCAAACCTTTGTATGCTTCAAACTATTTACTGAGTTGAGAGTTTATTTGCTCAGGAGGCATGACTGCAGCATGGGGTGGAGCTGAATGTCCCACTTTAACTATGAAGGCACACCCAGATTCAACTTTGTATCACCTTCTTTGTTCCATCAAAATGTCTCTTAGCTTATCAGCTGCAACACCCATTGTATCAACTGAAATACCTCATAGCCAGTGGCAACACTGAACACAAACATCTCTTCTAGAGAATAGTTCAGTAAACAGGGCTTTCCATGTCATGATCGATTTCTTATTTTGATATTTTCCCCCCAAAAATAATTTAGAAGAGAATCTGTGTTCAGCTGAAGATGTGTCGGTTCTTCCTTGTTCAGCCACAAGAGTTTGCTTGCTGTTTCCTTACTGGATAAAAGTTCATTGTTAAGAAATGACATTACTTAGGCAAGGCTGATTTATTGTTATCTGTTTCAAGAACACTGGCTATAAATCCAAGTAATAAATAATATGTAAATATTGACAGTGTGTTAGATCTAGACTTAGTCATATAAGGAGTAGCCCTGCTGAAACCAATAATGCACAAATTTGTCATGTCCTTTGATTTAAATGGATCTCCTTGAAGGATAACTCAAGTGTAACTAAGTCTAGATTCAGCCCAGCTTCTCTCAAGTGAGGTGAGATGGACACTTCCTTTCTGGCAAAATTAAAAGTCCATGGAATGTTACAGATAACTTTAAATATTTTGTTCTTATAAAACTCTAATGTATATCTGGTTCTTGAGGTAAATGTAGCAGAAACTACATTTTTATGTACCTTTGACTACCCAGCCTTGCCATCCTCCACAGTACCCCATAGCCCGGCATCAACAGTATCCATACCCACTGCTGTCACAGGCACGGCTTTGGGAAAATATGGGAAAGAATCTTGATGGTTACTCCTAAGTTGTCCAGCTCCCTTCCCCAGGAGATCCAATTGACCCCTACCCTCACTGTCTTTCCATCAGCAGGTAAAAACCTTTTTATTTAAGGAGGCATTTGCATTTTAATATGTTGCAGCAGATGGAGTTTTTAATGGAGGATGTTGTGCTTCTATTTTATTATGGTTTTTTTAATGTACTTACATTTTTAAACTTGGTTTTTAACTAGAAATCTGATTTAATTGTGATTCAGTTTTTGCATTAATAGTTTTTTAGTTGTATGATGCTTTTAAATGGTTGTAAGCTGCCTTGAATTCCATGGTGGGAGAAAGGCAGGATATAAAATACATACATACATACATACAAAAATAATAGAATTCTTATTTACTATGACATCCTGGAAGTTCTCTGAGGCCACTTGAAGAAAAGGTAGATTAAGTATCCCTTTGGCTAAAGTACCAGAGTTCAGAAGTTATCATTTAAAAGTAATTTGCCCCTGTTACTTGTTACAATGTTTGAAAATTAACTAATTGTTATTATTCACTCAAGTGATTAAAAAATAACTTGTTCCATTGCTGTTTGTTACATGTGGCAGGAGGAGGAATTGCATAAGTCTGAATGTACCAAAAAAAAAAAAAAGACATGAAAAATTCCTGTCAAAAAGCACTTAAAAATCCTTTAAATTCTAAAAATAACTAGAAAATGTTGCTGATTGCACTGGTAGAGTGACTTTGTTCCTGCTAGTCACAATTATATTTGAAATGTTAACTTCATGACACCCACATTACCAAAAGAAGTAACTTGTTAAATACAGCTATGTTACTTGTAACTTGTTACTTCCAGGCTCACTGAAATACTGACTGTTCATCCATGGACAAAGTTTCCTGGTCAGGAACGTCATTACAAAATGTTTTCTCCTACACCAGACTGCCTTTTTGTACACTATATTTGTCTTCTCAGGAGTAGACAACCTGCCATCCTCCAGAAGAGTTGAACTTCCTCTGGACTCCCCAGCCACTGACCATGCTGGACAGAACTTAAGGAAGCTATAGTCTGAAACATCTTAATGGCACTCAAAAGTATATTTATACATTTGTGGGAGTTGGAAAAAATGTAACAGGATCCAGAAAGATACAAGTCATATTCCTTGCCCTAATTTTTTTAAGGGCTGGGTGAGGTGATAACAGGTCTTTCAGATCTTTACTATAGTTGGCTAGTGTTGATATTTGAAAACAGTAAATCTGCATACCAAAAGTCAGCTTCCTAGGGTTCAAAACTCTCTCTGAGAAGATTCCTTTTGTTATATGTGTAGTAGTGAGACCCTTGTATTAATACGTTTAGTGTGTCATAAAGCCATTGTGTTTCTTCATACTTCTGCTAACAGACTGGAATTTGTGAATATAATTCACTGTGCCTCTTTCTAGTCTTCTTTTGTAATTTTCTTGTTCAAGGACCGTGGCCAGTAAATTCCTCGCTTGTATGTCTAAGAAAGCTGAAATGTTTTGCAACTGGTTTTTGGGTGCTGCCATTTCTAATGTCAGTTGCATTGCTGGTGCATATGTTGCCTTGAAGGAAAAGCAAGTAAATGAACCTCTGACGTTGCAGGTGATGTTATTGGCCCCTGTAATATTGCTGTCAGAGTAGATGTGGGGACAGAGTTGGCATTTGAGTTCGTGGCGGGATCTTGTCCTAGTATTACTATCGATGTTATGTATCCTGTTGTGACTAGTTTTTTTTTTTAATATTTGAAGACTGTGTGTAGACCAATAAAGGCCTGTCTCCCAGAGCTTCTGAAAGGGCTGTGTTATTCTCCAGCACTAATTAAGGGATATGATTTGTGTCTTTCTGGATCTTATTTGTTTGTTTTAATTCCGTTTTTAATTTGTTTTAATAACTAATGTGTTTTAGGGGGATAGAAGGGTTGCTGGGTGGGGAGGATGGGGTACTTTTTAATGTTTTAATGTATTTGTATATTTTTGTAATGCCGCCTCGATCCATTGGGAGAGGCGGGATAGAAATAATTTTATTATTATTATTATTATTATTATTATTATTATTATTATTATTATTATTTATTACATTCTATCCCACTCCCCAAACTGTATAAATACGCTTTATACCTGAGGCTTTAATATCACTCTGTAGGGCATCTGAACAAGTGGGTTTAATCCATGAAAGCTCTTGCTAAAATAAAAGCCAGTTAGTCTTAAAGGAGCTGCCATGTTCCTTTTTTTCTCCCCCTTCCTTCCTCCTTTTTACATTGCAAGAGACTAACACAGGTACAGTCAGCCCTCCACATTTGTGGGTTTCACTTTTGTGGATTTGATTATTCATGGATTATTTCCTGTCGCCTCTGTGGCCTCCCTATGCATTTTTAATATGGATTACAAGCCTTGTGAGACTGAAGTCATTTCCGCACTAAACTGTTGTAGTGCTATTTTTTAAAAAATTATTAATTTTTCACAACACATAAAAAAGAGACATGCTTCACCATATCGGTATGTCCCCCCCACTTCCCTATATTATTCTTCCCCAGTTCAGTCATTACTATCTTTTCCATAATGAATTCTCCATTTTTATACAGATTCATTTTTACCTAATCATCACATGTATTTTTAACCACTCCATTACCCCTTTCCATTCTCTTTCAAAGTTCTGAACAAACTTATTTTTTAAAGAGTATGCTAATTTTTCAGTCTCAACCGTATCTAACACTTTTAGTTTCCATTCTTCTAAATTAATTTCTATTTTTTCTTTCCAATGCTGTATGTCAGCCATGCCGCCGTAATCAAATACAATATTATCTTTTGATGTCTTCTAATCTCTCAATTCTGACCTAATATATTCAACAAATAAAATTCCAGTATTAATTCAAAATTCACTTTGCAAACTTTTTGAATTACATCATGAATTCCTTTCCAAAATTTCTTTACATTTTGACAAGTCCACCACATATGAAAAAAGGTTCCCACCTTCTCCCCACATTTCCAACACTTAACATCTCTGTTTTTTGTTATATACCATCTATGCATCATCTTATAGAAATTTTCTCTTAAATTTAAATTTGGAGTAAATTTGATATCTGTTTTCCATACTTTTTCCCAAGTATCTAATTCAATTGGGTGACCTGCATTCTGAGCCCATTTAATCATTGTCCCTTTTATTGTATCCGGTTCTATTTCCTTCTTTAATAGTAGTTTATATAATTTAGAGATTCTCTTCTTTTGATTTTCTTTCAACAGTAAGTCCAATTCATTTTCTTTTCTCTCAAATCCGTATAAGTTTTGGTCCATTTTAAACCTTTCTTTCAATTGTTGCCAAGGGAACCAATTTAATTCATGTCCATCAACTTTCAGCTCTTCCGCTGTTTTCATTCTTGGATTGTCACCCTCCCATTTCAGTATATCTTAATTTGTTAGTAACTTTCCTTGTTTTGTTGAGGTAATTTTCAACACTTCCTGTGGAGATGTCCAAATTGGGAGATTGGTATAATACTTCCGCTTTATCTGTAGCCAAGCCTTTAATAAGGATTTCCAGATGCAATGATTACTAAATTCCTTATTCGCCGCTGACTTATTGTAACACAAATAATCATGCCATCCAAATCTACTATCAATTTCCTCCAAATCTTTTGTCAATCATTTTTCTTACAAAATCCAGTCCTTAATCCAGTCCAAACAACAGGCATGGTAGTATAACTTAAGCGATGGTAAATCTAGTCCGCTTCTCTCTTTTGTGTCCTGTAATATTTTAAATCTTATTCTTGGCTTTTTGCCTAGCCAAATAAATTTTTGAACTTCTTTTTCCCATTCTTTAAACACTTTCTCATTTCCAATTATTGACAGATTTTGGAAAAGAAACATAAATTTAGGAAATAATGTCATTTTAAAAGCATTAATCCTCCCCAAGAAAGACAGATTTAATTTACTCCATTTTCCCATATTGCTTTTAATGTCTTCCCATGTTTTTTGATAATTATTACCAAATAGTTCTTGATTCTTCTTTGTGATAGATATTCCTAAATATTTTATTTTCTTGGTAAGTTGGCATCCTGATATTTTTTCCAACTTTATTTGCTCTCTTTTCAACATATTCAATGTCATTAACATAGTCTTTTCTCTATTTATCTTATATCCTGCCACCTGACCAAATCCTTGTAGAATTTCCATCAACCTCTGAATTGATTCTTTCAGATCTTCTAAAAAAATTACCACATCATCTGCAAAGGCTCTAAATTTCAGTTCTCTCTTTTTTATTTTCAAACCTTTTATCTCTGAATCCTCTTTCATCTTATTTAGCAATACTTCCAAGACAGAAATAAATATTAATGGTGACAGCGGACATCCTTGTCTTACCCCTTTAGATATGAGGAAGCTTGTGGAAATATCTCCATTTATTAGTAATCTTGCAGATTGATCTCGATAGATCATTTCAATCCAAGTACAAAAATCATCTCCCAAATTATACTTTTTCAATATCCTCTGTATGAATAACCACGAGACATTATCAAATGCTTTTTCTGCATCAAGAAAAATCAGTGCAGCTTTGTTCCCAGGGGTTTATCATAATATTCAATTACATTAAGTATTACCCGGTAAAAACCTGCTCCTCGCTCCTCATTAATCTTATCTTGCAATATTTTCCTCAAATGTTTTGCCAACACTATCGCAAAAAATTTATAATCTGTATTTAATAAGAAAATAAGTCAGTAATTTTTAACTTCTCTTATGTCTTTTCCTTCTTTAGGAATCAGAACAATATTTGCTTCTCCCCATGTTGCCGGCTTGCCATGTTTCCTTATGTCTGCTATAGTTGCTTGTAATGGTTTAATCAATTCATTCAAAAAATTTTTACAAATTAATGCTGTAAAACCATCTGGACCAGGTGCTTTATCAACTTTTAAAATCTTTAATAGCCCCTTTCCAACTCCTTAACTGTTATTGGTGTATTCAACTGGTTCTGTGCCTCCTCAGATGCTTTCCATACTTCTATTTCCTTTAAGTATCCAGTCAAATCTTTTTCATATTGCTGGGGAGATTTTTTTTTTTTGAAACAATTTGGCAAAATATTTTTCATATATTTGTTTTATTTTATCATGATGGGTAATCAGCTTCCTACCATCTTTCAGTTCTGATACTAAATTTTTCTCTGTCTTCTTCTTAATCTATATGCCAATCATTTCCCAATTTGCTTGTTCAAATTGAGTTAGTTTCATATACTTCATTTTCTTTTCTACCTCTTTGGCTGTAAGTATTGCCATTTCTTTCTGTATTTTCTTAATTTCTTGTTGTATCAGGGACTGGGAAGGGTTTTCCTTAAATTCTTTTTCCTTTTCTTGAGGCTTAGTTAGTAAAATTTGGTGTCTTTCTCTCCTTTTTTTATTTTGAATCTGTCACTGTTGAATAAAAAAGCCTCTCATTACCGCCTTGGATGCATCCCATACTGTTTTCATCTTTGTTTCCTCATTCATATTTTCTTTAAAGTAAGCACTTATAGCCTCTTTCGCCTTTTTTACAGTTTCTTCATCATTTAACAAACTATCGTTAAGCCGCCAGTAAAATTGTTTTTTCTTATTTTCCGTTTGTATTGTCACTGGATGATGGTCAGACACCAGTTTAGGCAGTATTTCTCTGTGTTTTACTTCTACTAACAATTGTCCAAAATCATATGAATTTTGGAAACCAAAATCATATCAGTTCGAGACCAGGTTTGATGAACTTCAGAAAAGAAAGTTAAATCTTTTGTGATAGGATGATTATGCCTCCATGCGTCTATCACTGTCAATTCTTCACACATTTCAAAAAAAGCTTATAGGTAATTTTCCTTTCTTGCCTTGTCTTTCTTTAACTTTTGAAATGGTTTTACTTAATTTAACATCTTGGACTTCATTCCAGGCCCTTTCCACACGCAGGTGGGGAAACGGGGAAAGCCACGCCAAAACGGGGCTTACCTTTCCGTCGCCGTGCGGAGCAGCGCATTTCGCTGTTCCACACACAGTAGCGTCCCATGGCGTCCTCAGCGCCTGGCAGTGCCCAAAATGGCGGATTTTGACTGGCGGAGCCTCTCCACCAATCGGAGAAGCCCGCCAGCCGGAAATCCCGCCCCCTGCCTGATCTGCAGGGACGCCCTTGCGCGCGTCCGTAAATCCACACGGGCGCTGCGACGGGGCTGGACGGGGCTGCACGCCCCGTGCCTTTGAAAAACCACATAAAATGTGGTTTTTCAAAAGCACGCGGCGCCACCACTTGTGGGCGCCCAAACGCGGATTGCGGTGTGGAATTACTCGAGAGTAATCCACCCCAATTCGCATACCGGTGTAGACGACCTCCGTGGAGGTCGATCTACACCGCTTTTTTAAGTCCGTGTGGAAAGGGCCCCAGTCTCCCAAAAGAATCCATTTCTCATACTCATATGTTACTAATTTTTCTCACAGTTTCTTATAGAATTCTGCTTTGTTTTCATTTGGGACATAAGCTGTTATTCCACTTTCAACATCCTGTGGAATCCTGGGTTTTGCAGTTTAGGGAGGGGTCACCCCACCCTAAACTGCAAACCCCAGGATTCTATAGGATGTTGAAAGTGAAATAATAGCACTATAACAGTCTAGTGCGGAAATGGCCTGAGAAATTGTAAAGGAGACTTGTAAGTCCTTATTAAAAATGGTGTCAGGCAGCAGTAGAGGTGCCAGTAAGCCCTACCAGCCACCCACTTCTGCTTTGTGAAGGAACCCTGATGCCTCAAAGAAATCCATGGTGAGTTGAATATGGTGATCATGCTTTTGTCTGTGTGTATGTGTGTGTCAAATATGGTTTTGGGAGGACCTAGAATTATTCATGGTTTTTCTACTTTCACAGGGGTCCTGTGCCCCTAACCCTAGCGAATGTGGAGGGGTGAATGTATTTTGCTGGAAACTACTTAATGTCACTAAGTTGCCTATTTTCATAACAGCAGAACATTCAGTTCCACATGTACTATATAAAGAAATATAATTTGCAAACAATTGTACAGCAGGATGAGCTGTTTGTCTTCTAGCTATGTCTGAAACATTCTCTGATATTTCCGTTGTGCCCTCCCGACGTATTGTTAAGTTCATTGCAATTCTACAGGATGTAAGGAATTCCAGGCATGCAAAGCAGAGCTCATCCAGAATTGGTTCCCTTGAAGAGGAATCTACTGGGGACTTATTAGCCTTTTGTTTTACCGGTAAATGGAGCATACACTTTGTATACTCCAGCAGACAGCCAAAGTCCAGTGTTTCCACATTGAATCTCCCAGAGCAGCTTTCCCTAATTTCACGCAAAGGGGATAGTCTATAATACCTATCATCTCCAGCTGCAAATTAGAGATAATGGGAACTGCAATTGAACACATTCTACAGGGCACTGATCGAGGAAGATTTGTCCAGAGACAGCAAGAAACTTTACTGAGTACAGCTCTGCCTCTGTGTTGCTTTCCCTGATACAGCTGAAAGTTAGAATGGTGTAGTGGTTTGAGTGTTGGTTGAGGACTCTAGGAGACCAAGATTCATAGGGTCATGGAAGCTGGAAGGAGCTTCATGAGCCATCAAATTCAGCTCCCTGCTCAATCCATGACCTTCAACTAAAGCATCCCAGCAGGTAGCTGTTCAGCCTCTTTTTGAGGACATCCAGAGGAGACCTCTCCAACAATCTAGGCGGTTGATTGCCAAACTGTTCTTATTGTCAAGAAGTTCTTTCTAATGTTCAATCAAAATCTACTCTCCTGTAACTTAAAACCATTAGATCTGGACCAACTCAGCCATGGAAGCTCACCTTGGGCAAGTCACAGTCTCCCGGCCTCAGAGGAAGGCAATGACTGACCTCTTCTGAATAAATCTTGCCAAGCAAAACCTACAGAAGATCACCATTAATTGAAGCATATAAGAACCTCAAAAAAAAAAAAAAAGCAGCTACTTTACTTTGAGCCAGGCAGGTCTGGATCTCCTGGGAAGTCTTTGGGTGATTCTCCTGATTGTCAAGGATTTCTGACCCAGATCATCAAACTGTAGCAGTAGCTAAATGATTTCTCTATCATAGGAAATTTCCCTAAAATGAAATAAGACTAGAATAACAAAGAGTATATATTAATGTGGAATGACTGTGAAATCTTTTAAGTTCTGAGACTTGAAACAAGTCCCTAAGCCCAAGAATTCTTTAATTCTAAGTATATATGTTTTTTACAAGAGCCAATGTGATGAAGGATTCTAGGAGATGAAAGTTTGAGTCCCCACTAGGCTAAGAAAACCTACTTGGTGACTTTGGCCAAGTTGCATCCTCAGCTGTAGAGAAAGGTAGCAGCAAACTCTTTCTGAATAAATATTGTGGTACTTCTGGGCCATTTACTTGAAATTTCTTTAACAAAAGAGATACTTGAAAGTTTTGGCAGGACTCTCAAGGCAGGATCCAGCAATTTTCTGAGATCCATTAGTTAGTGGTTACCTTTCCAACTGCCAGTCTTACAGTGTAGCACTTGTCAAAGGGCTCTTACTGTTCACAATTAAATGCAATTGGGCAGCTATTTGGTATTCCCCCCCCGCCCCAATTTTTCTCAGTCAGTTCTCTTTGGGAAGAAAAAAATAACACAGAAGAAGCAATGGGAAGGCTGCAAAGTGAAGTCTGGAGGCAAAGTGATTGTCTAGTAAAAGCTTTACCTTAAAGCAACCCTATGAACCAGGTCTGACTGTTGGTCTGAATGAATGCAGAGTACCCCCATGCCAGTCTAGTTCTGCCTGGGAATAAATCAGAGCTTCAGAAATGTAGGTAGGTGCCTTATAACAAGATAAGATAATTAGCCCAATAATGTCTTCTCTGACAACAGGATGTTTAGGCTCACATCAGAGGTCTTTCCCTATCGACCTCATCTTCTTTTTAACAGATGTCAGGACTGAGCTTGTAACCTGCTGCATGCAAAGCACATGCTGTTCCACGGAGCCACAGCCCATTGCTCATGTTCAGATACATGCAATACCACCAGGTTTAGATGTTGCTTTCTTCCCATGGTATAAAGAAAGTGCAAAGCATGTGAGAAAAAGAGAGAAATGCAGATTTATATTAGACTAACATTTTTCTCCTAGCATTAACTTCTGAAGAAGGCCTATGGATCTGAATTTCTGGTCTCCCTTGTAGTTTTTGTTTTTATTAAAAGCAAAGCTCATCAGTAACTAGAGATTGATTTGTGGTGACCTTTTGTTCCAGTAGTTTGGCAAATATGTTATTTCCTGGAGGTAATTATGCAAGCTATTAGGTCTCCTTCACCCAGAAGTTCCCAACTATCCCTCTCTAAAAGGGACAGTGCTTTATTTTCTGAAAACTGTCCATGGTAAAACCTCTATCCTACTAATTTCTTTCGAGTAAGACTTGTGAAAATGTCACTAATTGGAGGCTGCTTCGTCCTTTTACTTCAGGTGTGTAGAAGTTAAATCTTTTTGGTTAGAGGAGCAGATGCATCTTGCCATGGATGTAAATACACATATGTGAGCACTCAGATGTTTTCATAAGGACAGTCTTCACAGTATTCAGATCTCAGTATAGAAATTTCAGTCTAGAAAAGAATAAACAGACACAGCAGCCTTTCCCAATCTGGAATTCTCCAGATGGGAATCAACTATAACTCAGTAAGGCTGATGCGGGCTGCATCCAAACCAGATTGAGGGAAAAAGTGAAGAGCTTTCATACCGACAGTATTCAGTCACAACACTAAGCCACAGTTTAGGTGTGTGAGAGTAAACCTATCATCTCCCCAGGCTCCCTCTCTGGCATGCCTGGAACTAGCAGCTTTACTTTCAGTTTACTATGCCATCTGGAAGCCTAAACACTGCTTAATCTTAACTATGGTTAGTGAAAAAGTCAGCATTATGGATTGAAATTTTAAGTTGGCTATTTGTTAAAGTCAGTCACAGTTTGTCTGGTGTTCAATAATGGCACAAGTTGCTGTTACTCAGAAATAGAAACAAAAGCTACAAGTGATGTTAATGTGGCTTTACTGAAAGTAAGTGGAAGAATCCAGCACTCAGTACTGTGGCTCATTCTTAATACAGTAAACAATGATTTAGTACATATGCGCACTAGGTGAGAATTGGAGTATTTATTATAACTTCCCATTTTTCATCTAGTATCACAGCAGGAGTACAGTCTTTATGTCTAAGTGCTGATATGAATGAAAAAGAAATCAAGTGTTATTATCATGCAGCTGATGCTTTCTTCATACTGAAATTAAGCCTGCAGTACACATTTTCTCCAAGATTCCCTGCATTTGTCAAAAGAGGTGTAGAACTTTCTATTCCTGAAAGGAGGAAAACATTCTGCAGGATGTGGTGGTAGTTAGGCAATCATTTTGTCACTGAAGTAAATCAGGCCATAATGTATGAGGCTTCAAATATTGAATATGTCAGGCAGTAAGGGTGCCTAAGCAATGTTCCAGTCCTGTATCCCAAGAAAGAAGTTGAGAAAACACAGTTTGGGCAACAATTTTCCAGGGTTATGCAAGATTACTGTCTTGAGAGAACATACTGACATGCTGCGTGGTCTAATTTGTGTAGATATCCAGAAAGAGAAAAGAGGGCTTGGTACATTGCGCAGAATTAATTTATGTAGTAATAGTCCCTGTTGTTTTTGTTGTGTGCCTTCAAGTTATTTCCGACTTCTGGAGACCCTAAGGTGAACCTATCATGGGGTTTTCTGGGGCTGAGAGTGTATTATATGGCCCAGGTCACCTAGTGGGTTTCATGGTCAAGCAGGGAACTGAACCCTGGTCTCTGGGGTTGTAGTCCAACACCCCAACCACTAGACCACATTGACTCAGTAGCGGTTACTAGTTTACCTTATTGTAAAAGAGTCTTCATTATTTCTGAAATGTAGAATTAGAATGTGGTGGATATTGCTGCAGATATTTTTAAGATGCCTTTTTTTTCTCTCAACCAAGGGGCAAGCTGGGGTAGAAAGGAGCCCTGTCTTTACATACTAGTTAATATTTTGCTCAGGATTGTTTGTTTTTCTGCTTTCTGATGGAAATAGTTAACTTGTGATGGTGACCTTTAAACAGAATTTGGAAATTTGCACTACAACTTCCAGAATGCCCTAGCTGGCATGGCTATTGGCCCTTTTGTCTACGAGATTTTGGGAACTATAGTAAAGAGTAACTTTTCCAAGCTTTGCTTTTAATTCCCTTCCATTAACCACCACATATAAAGAACATTTTAAAAGATCTATTTTTTTCAGGCATACCACAGATCCTATCACTTTTCTTTTGTTCAAAATAGTTGTTCCACAAACACACACGTACATTCTCTCTCTCTCACACACACACACACACACACGCACGCACACAGATACTTTTGAAGCCATCAGCTGTGGCCAGTGATTTCTATACTTATTGTTCTTTAAGAGAGTTAGGGACAGATACCACCAGCAGGAGTGACATCAGGGTTTGGCACTGCTGGATACCAGACAAGCTCCGTGGCTCAGTAGGAGTCCCAGGAAAAATATCTGCAGACACCCACGTGAAGGAGTAAGGGAAGAATCAAAGCCAAAAGAATGCAGTGTGTACCTTTATGCATTGTGGTAAACTAGGAATTCTGGTATACTAAACCACAATGCATACCAGCTGTTGGACCAGCCCATTTCTTCCAGGTTGGTTCCTTACAAATTGGTAAACAAATCAGGCAGGAATAACTGAAGTGTTATGTCTGAGGTAGGGATTATGGTTTATTATATTCAAACAAGCCAGGATTGTATGACACCTTTAAATGACACCTTTTTGGATTATATGTAGAGCTGAGAGTTTCCAGTTCTGGCTTTTGTGAGTGACTCTGGTAGGCGGTTGTTGACAGAATCAGAATTAGAATGGACAGAATTAGAATTCAGCAATATGTTGTAGTTGGAGTGCTTTTGTTCGTGCTGCCATACAGTTAGCCATCCCTTTTGAGGATAAACTCCATTCCATTTCTCTCCCTCTCACATTGGGCTTCTGAGTGTTTCCCTCCTTTGGTTCTTTTTTCTTTGATTATTTTATATTAACTTATTTTCCATGTACTGATGGTGTTTCCCTCTTTTGTATAAATGGTGCTGTTTTGACTTCATAAGGAGCAGTACTTATGAAGGTGTTTGCTATCATCTTATGGAGAATTCCAGTGAGAGGGATTTAACCCTTCCAAAAGCTACTTGTTATGGTATAAATCTGGAGGTATTCTTATATGTTGCTTATATTCATTTAATTCTAAGTGAACTGAAATATCCAAGCCATTTGAAGTGAAATATCCAAACCATTTGAAGGCAGCATAGCTCAGTGTCTGGACATAAGCTTTGTATGTTCAGTTTCTGGCACTCCCAGTTTAAATGCAATAAAACTGAGAAGATCTCTGCCCTCAGATCTTGGGGAATGGGCACATGGGAAATTACTTTATACTGTTAGATCAGTGGTCTGTTTGGTCCAGGATGGTAAATTCTGCCTGGCAGTGTTTGGTTTTGGCCAGGATTCTCCCCTAGTCCTATCTGGGTATCCCTGCTGTTACAGATCTCTCAAGTAAGCATTAACCAAGCCTGAGGCTGCTTAGTTTCTCAAATCAGACAAGATCCGTGTGTTCAGGGTGGTGTGGTGGTGAGACCTATTACCAGTCTGACCAGGTACTCTTGAGTGAAATGGATTAATGTTCTGACTCAGGGTGAGAATCATGCAGCCCTCCAGTGTTCCTCACCCTTAGGGCTGATGAAACTTGCAGTCTAATAGCATCTGGAGGGCAACTGATCCATTGATACCCACTCCTGATCCATTGATTCACACCCCTGGTTTTACTCAAACTGAGGAAGGTTTATGTACTCAGTATAATAGAAATTATCAACACGCAGCACATTTTGAACTGGTGCATGATTTTCCATCAGGAGACACTTCTGGAAACATATTCTCTAAAACAAATAATACGTTATTTATGGATTGCTGTATTATGCATGCTTAGTGTTATTCGTAATTTCAGAATAGTTATGAAGAGTGCTTTATAGTTGTTTTGATCTCAGTCCTCTAGGTCTTATAAACCCAAACTGGGACCTTCCACACACAAAGAGAAAGCAGATTTCTGCACAAGCCAAGGTTGCAGAAGTTGTGGGGAGCACTTTAGGTAAAAATAAAGAGAAAACAGGTTCACAGGGCATAGAATATTGATGGGAGAGCACCAGGAAGGGCAAAATAGGAGGGAGGGGAGGCAGGATGGAGTGCCATGAACAGGAGCAAATTTACACACCTGTGACATTTTATTGCAGCTCCCACTTGTAGAAACTATTGGAAAGAGCAGCAAAAGGATCAGGGGTGGATCTCAGATGATTCTCTCTTTAGAAAGACTGGAAAATACTTGACCCATATGCTTTGTAAATGCAAAGACCAGCTTTATCTATTTAGAACAGTCTTCATTATTTATCTCTCTTACTCCGCTCATCAATTTCTGAAAAATAATATGTTTCTGTAATGTAGGGGTGCAACCCTCTTGCAGAGACTGGACGGAGCAAATTGCAAAACCAGAGAGCTCTTCTGAACCAACAGATATTGAAAGCAGTGAGGATGAGAGCGGGTGCTGAAAACCTTCTACGGTATGTTCCCACGATTTTCCTCCTTTTCTGTCCTCAGCTACAAAATGCAGCCTTTGTTCTTTTCAACAGGAGCAGATTCTGGTTCCAAGCCAGCTGCCCCTTTGCTCCCAGCACCTTACTGAATAAATGGTAGCTGAAATTTTGCAGGCAGATTTATGTCATGTTTATCTTGCTATATCTTAGGAAGTTTGTTTGTTCCAAAAACCTCTTCTCCATTTATTTTTAGATGCTTTTATTTAAATAGATGAAATTCATTTATATCACAACTTTGTTTACAATAAAATGGGACTCACTTTGGTTTGCCACAAATTGGATATGAAACAGAGCTTGGGAAAGTTACTTTTTTGACTACAGTGCTTAGGATCCCTTAGCTGGCATTTTGATAGTTATGCTTCTCAGAAATTCTAGAAACTGTAGAAAAAAAATTAACTCTTATCTCTGTTATCAGCAGTTATTTTCAAAAAAGCAATGTAGAATTGATTGTCAGGAAAGGCAATAATACTTAACACAAGTATGCCCTCTTCTAAAGAATTCATTTCATAAATAGAATGGCTTGGATCCTAAGGTATGTTAACATAAGGAAAGTTGGAGATGGAAAATTTCTTTTCCTTTCATCCTTACTTCTAGATCTATCTTGAAAAACTCAGGAGGAGATAGGGATGGGGAACTTCTTTCCATTATCTTTTTAAAAAAGAATATATCTAACAACTGAAACTCAATTTTGTGCAGTCCTCCTCTTTCCCAGCAGCCCTTCACACCATATCCCACCCTGTTCAAGGAATTCCTAACCCTCTACAGCAGCCTTTCTCAGTCTTTTTACTCTGGAGGCACTCTTGAAACAATTTTCAGATCTCAGGGAATCCTTGCATAAAAATTATAGTTCTCAGGGAACCCCTGCATAAAAATTACCATATATGTAGCTCAAAAAGGATTTTAAAATTTTAAGAAATCATGATCTCTCATAGAACACCTAGTGACTGATTCAAGAACTCTAGGGTTCCAAGGAACTCTGGTTAAGAAACCCTGCTCTACAGAGGTGAAGAAGAGATGGAAGACTTTCTTTTGCAAGCTTCTTGAAATCTGTTTCCTAAACTGACCTATTCCTTCATAGTTCATCTTCCTCAAACAATGAATTATATAATGGCTTGGGCACCTAGCATTGTCTGATAGCCAGTCTACATTCTTTATTTTGTGTGTGTACCGGTATGTGTTTTGGCAACAGATGGAGTCAATTCTGCAACAAGGGTTTTCATATCAGTTCTTAAAAGCACCTGCGGTGGGGGGGGGAATCTTAGAAATGTAGAGAATGTCAATAAGGGAACTTTCCAGGTCCACTATACAGAAATATTCAGAAATACTCTGAGAAGTATGTATCATTTTCTTTTGGCAGAGCGACAACCAACAACAAAGTGCGAGAACAGGTGCTTCTTGAGCTCAGTTATGTAAACTCAGATCTGCAGATCCTCAAGGAGGAGCTAGAAGGACTCAACATCTCAGTTGAGGTCTATCAGAACACTGAGTAAGTGGCAAAACGAATCACTGCGCTATTGTACCACAGTTTGTTGACTACTTGGGGCAGGAGAAGAAGTCTGGCTGAGAGAGAGCACTGGGAAAGTGCATGGAACAAGATGTATAGTTGGCTGCTGAAAGAATGCTCACTCTGGCCTAGCTGTTGACTAAGGATTACTTTCTCCCTTGGGAAGGGTATTAAAAATAATGAATACCAGTTCCTAATCCTCAGAAATACTTTTGAGGAGGTGGCTTGAATGAGGAGAGGTTCACAGACTGAAACCAGTGTTTTCCCTCTTCTTTAATCTGCTCAGAGCCAACAAACAAATGGAGGGTAGACTTGCACCAGAACACTGATGCTGGGCCCCAGACAAATGTAAACACATTTTTTCCCCAAAAGTAATTTGTCCCTTTCTATTCTTAGATGTTCTCACCCACACCGATGTGCCAAATAAATTTTAATTTGACACCTCTTGTAAAATTGTGGCCCATTGTTTTGGACAAAAATAACTGAGGTGAAGTTGCAAAAGTCTTCTACTGGTGACAGCTTGTAGACTGGAGATGAGATCTGAATGGAGGGCTTTGCTTGCAGCAGTAATGTGCAGAAGAAATCCTTGTTGTTAGTGGAGATTGTGAGTTGCTCAAAGCAAACAGAACTTCCTGGAGAATGAGTAGCAATATTCAGTGCAGCCTGAGAGCTGGTGATATCATTGACCTATTTTCTTGGGCCCTGTTTGCCAGCGCTGGCTATAAGACATTTTGCTGCCTGAAACCAGTACAACAAATGGCATCCCTCCATCATTTACCCACCTAATCCATGGGCCTTGTCACACTATACAATTATAATACTATGATTCTACTCAAACTGCCATGGCAACATCCTGTAGAATTTAGGGTTGCAGTTTAGGGAGGTATTTAGCATTTAGAATTCTCAACCAGAGAGCACTAATGCCTCACTAAACTGCAAATCCAGGATTCCATAGCATGCTGTCATGGCAGTTAAAGTGTAATCATAGTGTTATAACTGTGTGGTATGTAAGAGACCCAGGTTGCATTGTACTTAAGACAGTGACATTATTTTGGCATGTTAGAGAGAGAATCCTGCAAGAAATCTCACCTTTTACTCATCAGTTAATAATACATTAAAATCATTAGCTTTACAATTTCATAACCTTTTATTACACCCCAAATCTGTTATACGAGGTTGGCACCTCCCTTTGTCTAATGATAGGGCTGGCTATGTTGCTAAGCATTCTCATGGTGTGACACTTGCACTGTGTAACCTTATTGATCTGCCAAATAACCTGCAGAGAGAGAGAAGAAAGAAAGAAAGAAAGAAATAAAGAAAGAAAGAGAAAAATTAACTTGAAGAGCAAACAAATAACCCAAACTGTTTCAAATAATATGAGCAGTTAATTGGTTGTTAAGCAACAGCTGGAGTCGACTGTGAGAAACCATGAACAGAGTGAACCTAAATAATTAACTCCCTCAGAAACATCTCCCAAACACTCAGCTAAAATGAAACTATCTTCAGCATCATGGACATGTTTCGTTCTTGCTTTTGTTAGGATTTTAACCCAATTGTAATGGGTCTCTTAAAGAGCTTTTATTTATGTATAATACAAAACAAGTAATACAAACTGTCATCTGTACAACTCACGTAGAATTCAAGTATAAATCTGGAAAAAAGGCATATGTATCATATCCCTTGTAACAAAAGAGCTTAACTTGCATACCCACAAATGTTTAATCAGTCTTAAGAGGTTCATAGCGTAGATTCAAGGAACTTTCATACAAAGGGCTAAGTGCCTTGCCAATCAGAATAGATTGGCAAGAATATAACAGCCCCCCTCACCCTGCCATGAAGTTGGCATTTCAAATGGTCACAATGAGAGATTGAATTCCACCCTACATTCATCTTTGAGTTGGCAGGAACACCAGTGCCCATGGAAATTTGTGCACAAACCTGGCAACTTAATAAAGATGGATCGTGTAGGAATGCCTTAAACCAACTAGCAAAGGATTTATTCAAATGTCTTAGCTAATACTAGGGATTTGTTTTGGCCTTTGTTTTGTTTTTTTGCTCTGAAGAAGTAATATGATTTGGAATAATAACATTGGATTTGGTAACCTGTTCCTGATCAGCACAGCTTTTCTGTTGGCTTCCTACCAGTGACCAGTGGTGATGGGGGAGCAGGCCACATTGTGAGAGGAGGATGGTAAACTATTTTGGGCTACATCAAATTTTCCTGAAAGAAAACTGAAGAGTTGCCAGAATACAAACTGGAGATGGCTGCTATACCTTCAATGGCTGCATAGAAGAGGGGTTTTCAGCGAGGGTTGCTTATATATAACCTGCTTATGTGACAAACAACAGTTGCTGAAATTCCTTCTTCTGTACAACTACTCTCCAGTTTTCAGCCTGGCAACCCTACAAACCATAGTTGGAGAAGCCCTCTCTCAAGCTGGCCTGAGAATTTCCACAAGCCATGGAATATTTCCTTATCTGGCAAGAGATGAGTAACACATTTTCTAGTTAGTGTGTCCACTCTGGTTGGATCATTGGCCACAGCTGGACTCAAAACAGGAGCTGGGTCTAGGGCTTTGCTCCGTTGAGCTACTCTTTGGAACAACAGAGGCCAGGAGTGGGGGATCTTTTGTTCTTCAGGTGTTTTCAATTTCACCTCTCAAGAGCGCCTGCCCCAGATAAGTGGTGTAGCTGTAAGAATGGCAAAATGAGGGCATTGTCTTCCCATCAAAATTCTACCAACTCAAATGAATTTTGCTTCAGCTCTCAAATTTCTAGGATTGCAGAAATTTAAATACAGATTAAAGATACAGTTTACGCATCCAAAGAAAAAGAGCAGGCAAAATGATGAAGGGAAAGTAGAGCTAGAAAAATATATGAGTGCTAAGTGTAAATTCAGCGTGTCACTCTCTGCAGTTTTCAGGACTGAAGGAAAAATTCCATGGGAGAGGCAGAATTCTTATTTGGAGGGTCAATGCCCTCATTCCTCCCGCCCATCCACTTCACTTGCCAATGGGGAAAGATTTTGTCATTTGAAATTCAAACCATCTGAAGGGCCAGTATTTCTGTGTCTTTACCATTGTCCACTATGAGTTTAAATGGCTTTACAAACTCTATTCCATGCTGTACTCCTCTTCACTCTGATTGGTCTTTGCATCTTCCTGTAATTCCCATGTAATTTCCTTTCCTGTTCGCAGGTGTTGGCTTAGTCTCCTGGCAAACTGGTTTAGCAGGTGCACACATATATGTGTGTGTGTGTGTGTGTGTGTGTGTGTATATATATATATATTCAGTTTCTTCTGAAATATCTGATTAGTTAAAGAGTTAGCCTTCCCTGAAATGAAATTGCACTGAGTCTGCTTTCTTATTTAAATAAGAAAGTTAAGTTTCCATTAAGAGAAGTACATTGAGATTATGAAAAGAAAATAAAGGAAATTCTTTTTGTAAATGGCTAGCTAGGGTGCCATACTTTGTTCCTGGCTCTTGGAACAAAACAAGATCTGGAAGTGAGAGAAAAAAGTCAACAATGAAAGAAACAAAAGTTAATTCATAGTCAGAGTAGTGTTCCACTCTGTGTCAATGGGAGAGAGAAAAGAAGAAATTAGAATCAAGAATCCTGACTATTCATGTTACATGGTACATGTAACACCTCTTAACAGTTTACAGATGCTGCATTTACTTCCTTTTTATGTCTTTTCAGTCATAGGGCCTACAACATTCTGCTTCCAGAATTTTAAGTGATGTTTTGTAGCATAATGTTTTTAATGTGATTGAGTATTCAAAAATGAGTTTGTGCACTTGCATTCTGAAATAGTATTGTTTGCTTTACTAACTCTTGAGTTCTACCACCACTTTCTTTGTAACATGTGTAGTGGCTGAACAACACCTAAAGGGCCATACATTCACTATCCTTGAGCAAGAAAGTCAGCTTTAATGGTTGATCAGGAATTTCTGTCTACGTACAGCTCAGCTCATTGGATGGCCTTGGACAAGTCACTTTGAAATGGAAATTATAACTGTATGCTGAACCTGTTTGCTGCTACAATGGAGGATGGGACGGCAAACCACTATTCAATTTGTTGTTTTTTTTAAAAAAATGACATAGAAACCTCTTATGTTTGTTTATGAAGCAATCCAATAAAAAAGAACAGTACGTGCTTCTTTGTAGAGCTGGCCAAATGTTAATAAATGCATATAACAAGTGAGGAACACCAAAACTGAGACAGAGATCTTTCTAAAGTTTCCATTTGTCTTGCCATTAATGCATGGATCCAAAGAAAAGAACCTGACATTTTATTTGAACTTATTTTCTTTTCTTTTAATACAGGCAGGCTTTTAGCATTCCTCTTATACCACTTGGCTTGAAAGAGACAAAGGATGTTGACTTTGCTGTCCCGCTAAAGGTAGATTGTCTTAAGATGCAACTCTAAAATATTTTGCGCTATCAAAAATTTTATATTTTGTGTTTGGGATGGGATGCCCATTCAAAGTCTGTCCTAACCATTTATATGATGTGGTCATAGGAAAATTATTCAAAAGCATGATTTACAAACCACAGATGTTGGTGTAGTTTTGAGAAAAAATCTTATGTTATCAGTGGAGTTCACAATGTTGCATCATCTCTTAAGATCATTTCTTATAAAATAACAGTTTCCAGCCAGGTGTGTTCTTTCTTTAAGTTCTTATGACTAACCAAGAAATATTTTAAAATGTATCCAAGCCCCAAACTCAAGACCAGATGGAAAAAAGTGTTGTGGAGTTTATTTTTTAATAACAGCAACAAAAACAGAAAAAATATTAAATGTTTTATTCATGACCAGAGATGGGCAAATTGTAGTCCTGGGGCTCCATATGGCCCCACAAGGCTGTTTTTGCAGTCTTCTACTCCTCCAACGTCCTTTCTGGGCATCCGAGATGGCAGTTCACCTTTTAAATAGGTCACAGTGCTACAAGCCCTGTGGTGTTTAAACATTATCATCAGATATAGGTATGACAACTTAAGTTCTATTGTCTTAGCTACTTCTTCTAATGCTACCCCTCAAAAAATTGATTTAGTCAGCTGAAGAGGTAGTTTAAAATTCTCGTTTCCCTCTGGAATCATCCCCATATCCCTTTATTGGACAATGCAGAACAAGACAGAACAGCTCTCATTTTAACCCCTCAGTTATAATTTAAAAATATCTGACAGATCTCAGGAAATATCTGAGTAGACAACAGACTCTGGCTGAGATAGGCAACTATGAATGTTAATATGGATTTTGCTCCAAAAACTGCTCCTGTTTTCTCTGCATTAAATCACATGGTCTGTCCCCTAACCTTTCAGAGAGTTTTATCAAGATTCTGTCTGGCATTCCAGGAAGTTGTGCAAATATTTGCCCCATGAATCTAATAAAACACTCCTCCTGATCCCATTCTTTCTCTCTCTCAATGAATTTTGTCTCAAGGCTGCACTGGTCTTGACTTCTGAACTTTATTTTGTTAATTCCTCCTCTCCCAATCCTCCCACCAACTCTACGTGAGACGTATTTCTATCTCCTGAATTGGATGATGAAACAGATCTATAGGCAGAGAGCCCATTTTTGCCACAGGGCAAGTAAATGTCAGGTTTGGGCAACAGTACTTCATAGAGCATGTAAATAACCTGGCCAACAAACTCTCACAGATTTCAGTGTGTGATTTGTCCCCTTTTAACCTGACCAGTTGGGCAGAATTGGGCCATGCACTCTCAGAACTATAGGTTTTTACAGGAGGTGAAGCAATGGTAAGGAATCTCAAGCTCTAGGAGCAAATTTTAGGAGTCTTGCTAATCTGTGTGTGTGTGTGTATACATGCATGCATGTCTTCAAGTTGTCTGTCAACTTACGGCAACCTCATGAATTTCGTAAGGTTTTCTCAGGCAAGGAATTCACAGAGGTGGTTTGCCATTGTCTTCCTCTGAAATATAGCCTACAGCATCTGGTATTCATTGGCAGCCTCCCACTCAAGTATTTTGTACCAGTTTGAAATGTTATGAAATGTTAGTAAATTCTGATTTAAAAAAACAAAATGAAATTCTTACCCATTGATGGGGTAATATATATGTCTGTTTCACCTTCATCCATTTTTGAATTGTTGGGAATTTGGAGTTAATGCTGATTTAAAAAATGAACAGAGGGCCAAATAAAGTTAAATTGAGGGTCCCACCTGATCTCTGGGATTGATTTTGTTGTTAACTGTATTTGTACCCAAATGTTTTTCCAAGATTGAGACTCAAGGCAGCTTACAAATTAAAATGATTAAAATATAGTTAAAAACATGCAATAAGTCAGTATCAAAGTTAAACTAACCTATAAACAATATTAAAATAATTCAAATCATATACTTTAAAAAAATAAAAATAGTTTAAAAACAGTATTGTTTAAAACAATAAAGTGCCTTCTTAAAAGTTCTTTCCTTAAAAACCTTCAGTTATAAAAATGTGTTGAAATAAAAGAGCCTAGGAAGGAGTTCTAGAGCCTAGGGGCAGCCATTGAGAAGGCACTGTCTTCTGTTCACTCCGCCATAACTATGAAGGTGGTGGGACTGAAACATGACCTCTCCTGAAAATATCAGGGTCTGGGAAAGGTTAATACAGGGACATAGGGTCTAGCTTTGGATTCTGCAGACTGCCATCCTTCCTTTCCCATGACAGTATTGCTTCAATTTTTTTCAAATGCAAAAGTAAAGCCAGAATATAGTTTCCCAGTTTTTATATTTTTCCTCCATTCAAAAAGGTTGAAATGGCTCTCCTGAGGCTTAGCGGCTGGCAGTAAGAGCTTTAGCAATAACATGCTGATATATTTGGTCCTACTCTTTGGCCTTTCCACATCGGTAGCTGATGTTTCTGATATCATTAAGGTGGTGAATCCACTCCAAGCTTTAAAGGTGCTCTTCAGGGGACCGAATCCTTTTTCTAAATACTGGAAGCCCCCACCATTTGATTCCCTGTTATTTAACAACAAGCTCTTTTGGCACGTCCAAATTAAGGACAAGTTGCATTAATTCTGTGGGTGTTCTGCTCTTTCATCCGTTCGTCTTGCCTAGAGAAGCTCTTGGAACCACTCACACATATACACTGCTTGTAAAGTGAGCTGAGGGGGAAATAAGGTGCTAAGCTGGCTGAGAGACTTTTCAAGCAATGTGTACAGTTGGTAGCAAGTGGGCCTCTGTAAGTCCTTCATGCTCCCTACAGTACAGTCCATGGGTTCTCCTTTTCAGTCAATTATATTTTCTGACTGCTCTGGTCCCTAATTTGTCAGATAAGTGGGGGAAGCCTGTAGGACCAGCACCTTGGAAATCTCTTTTAAAGTTAGTGAAAACCTGGGCTAGAATCCCCTCCACACAGTGACATGGGAGCCACCAGCCACCAGTGCCTTTGGTTACTGGCATGTAGGCACTGAGAAAAAATGAACTTGCTTACTGTGCTAAAAGAGGTTCCCACCAGGGAGGCAGAGAATTATTTTGCAAAAACCGTTTAATCCAGGGTTTCTGAAAGCACGAGTCCTAATCGATGAGACAAAGGTCCATCTTGTCCAGAAACCTTGTTACATACTGTGGGCATCCAGACCCTTCTGGGAAACTGATAAGCAAGGTGTAATGGCTATTGCCGTCTTCTTCATTGCTCCTCAGCAGCTGGTATACGATGAAACATTGCCCTAAAAAAAATACAGGTTTCATTTCAGGGATACCTAATTATATGAGAGCCTTTCAGTTCCTGTCGGTAGCTTCTGCGGTGTTCTTAAATCCACATTTTGGGCCATGTTTTGAACTCCTGAAGGTGTTTTTTCCCCCCAGGACTTTATTCTGGAACACTACAGTGAGGATGGTTCTGAATATGAAAATGAAATTGCTGATCTCATGGATTTACGACAAGTGAGTTCTGTTTATCAGGGAAATACTCTATTTGGCTTTCCTTTTAATCTCATTCTGCCCCACTGGGTTACAAAAGACACTGGTTAACTTGTGATAAGTATTATCCCATCCCTAAACTACCCCACCAGATTGTTTATGAGAATAAAATTCATATGCACATCCTGCACACGATTCCTGAGTTCCCTGGAGAAAGGTGGGGTACAAATGAGGGCGATAAGTAGGCTGATGTTGTTGTGCTTGCTCATAAATTTGCTTCATATGGCTACATACCTTACAGACAAGAAAACATTTCCAGGTAAAAATTAATAGGTACAAGGGGTACTATGGATTGGACTGTCTAGATTGAGTGATTTAAATATTCATTGTTGTTGTGTGCCTTCAAGTTGTTTCTGACTTATGGCAACACTATCACAGGGTCTTCTGGGGCTGGGTGTGTGATGTGCCCAAGGTCACCCGGTGGGTTTCCAGGGTCATAATCCAATGCTCAAACTACTGTCTTTCTTAAATTTTCATACTCCATCCAATAGCATGGGCTCTCAGGGCAATGTATAAGCTCATTAGAACTTCCCAAAATTTCTCAAATAAGCATTGGTTACTTTGGGACTTGAAACCTGAAGCTGTGTTGAACTTGGAATCAGCAAAGATTGAGAATAGCTAATTCTGTACAAAAAAAGTCATTGTTGCATTTTAGAAAGTATGCATTTATTACATTATCTGAATTTATCACTTGTGGCCAGTGGGCTAATCAGCAGTACACTGGATTATGGTGATTGCGCCTTCTGTTATTCCTCGGTCATCACTTCCCTTCACTTTGGCTTCCTTTTTGTAAATATTTTTCCATCTATGTATATCTGACCCCTTAAGAGTTACTTTGTGCTTGACAAAATGAACTTTGGTCTATGAAAGCTTGTTCCACAATATTTCCATTTCTTCTTAAGGACACTGCATATGGGTGCTAGCATAGTAGACCCACATCAATATATCATGGCTAATGTATCTTTTATGTATTCTAAGGCTTGCCGTACTCCTAGCAGAGATGAATCTGGAGTCGAATTGTTGATAAGCTACTTTATTCAGCTTGGCTTTGTAGAAAGCCGATTTTTTTCACCTAGCAGAAATCTTGGAATTTTATTTACCTGGTAAGAGCACTTTTTCTCTAAAAAATAAAAATAAGATAGAATGTCGTTGAACTCACAGTTAATTCAAGTCCTATGTGTATAGAGCTTCATGTGGCAGGTTTGAAATTTGATCTGGCAGATTGTAGTGCTTCTGAGGAAATATAACGTTGGCTTTTTGGCCAAAAAAACTCTTAGGGTACAGTCAAGCGTTACAGAGAAGGGTGTTCTGTTTCTATGAGAGCAAGAAGAAATAAGCTTTCTAGTTAACATAGCTCAGCAGTTTAATGTGTGTTCTGTGCGCTACCTAGATAATGAATGCTGTTGATTTGTACCTGAAGCCCAGAAGTTTCTATCACTGAACCAGTGCAAATTTCATGTTGGCCAGACTCTTAGCAGTTAAGAAGGCTGGAGTGGGTCTCATTGTGTGCCCTTTCTATCAGTTGCATCTTCTTTTTATTATCCTGAGTGTACCCCCACACACACTTAACTTTGTAGTACACATTATGTCAATATATATATCAAGTGTAGTTGCAACTCTTTGGGATTGCTTACCAAGAAGCATTGGAAACCACATTCAAAACAATGGCTGTTGTAAAGCTTAGGTTAACCAGGAGGTAACCTGGTTTCAAGGTACGGTGGGATTCTTAAAGAGGGAACAGATTGGAGGGAATATGCTAATCTGGAACTTCCCTCCATTCTCTTAAAAATGCAATTAAAGTAATTGGCTAATATTTTTATTGGCACTCACAGACTGTTTGATGGTATAGATATGGCTTGGATATATCAAGATTCTCTGACTTTGAAACTACAGTTTGCTGTAATGTTTGCATTTATCCAATTGACCATAGTTTGTAAGTGACTTCCAAGCAAGGATCCAATCAACTATGTTTGAAGTTCATTTTCAAATAGGTTTGCAAAAATGCAGTGCTGGATCTAAACTGATGAATCATGGTTCAGGACATGGCTTCACTTTTAAGTACCTCTGTTTGGAATGGCCCATAGGAACCATCAAACCATGATGTAGTTTGTGTACATCTGTCAATACAAAAATTGTCTAAGCTATAGTTTCATTACCAGTGCTGGTTTCATATCATGTTGGAACTCTGTTGTTGGGTTCCTTCAAGTCATTTTCTGATTTATGGCGTCTCTAAGACCACCCTGTCAGAGGGTTTTCTTGGCAAGATTTGTTCAGAGGGAGTTGCCCTTGTCGTTCTCTGAGGCTGACAGTGTGACTTGCCCAAGATCACCCAGTGGGTTTCCATGGCTGAGCAGTGATTCAAACCTTGGTTTCCAGAGTCATTGTTCAGTGCTCAAACCATTATACAGAGCTGGCACTCTCATGTTGGAATTAACCAGTCACAAGTAGTATTATGTTTCCTCTTGTCTTCTCATCTGATGTTCATTAATTTCTATTTTTGCTTCTGTTTTTAATATAGGTATGACTCCTTCACAGGTGTCCCTGTCTGCCAGAAGAATTTGTTGCTTGAAAAAGCTAGTATTTTATTTAATATTGGAGCTCTCTACACACAAATTGGTACAAGGTGCAATCGGCAGACACCATCTGGGCTTCAAAAAGCAATTGATGCTTTTCAGAAAGCTGCAGGTAAGAAAGAACTATGGTTTATTGCCTGGAAAAGGCTTAGAAAGTAACTTAATTCAGTTCCTCTGTTTCTCTTGCTTGTCTCTCTTCTGCAGAGGGTAATATACATTTCACATGGACTTCTTAGTTTAATTTCTCAGTGTTTGGAAACACAAGAGAGGTAGGATTAAAATCCCAAAGGGTTGTTAACAGGATCTGGGACAGATTATATTTAAAAAAATTCTGTTTACAGTGAGTGTTAACTGTTGGTTCCCCACCCATTATATCTGGGGCTGAGCAATGAATGGCACATTGAGCCAAGACAAATTGAATGCTGTGGTTAATTATTAATGAGCTGTAGTCTGAAGGAAGCCTAGGTGACTTTAGCCCATTATTAACTGGTTTTCAATCCTCATAACTGCAGTCTTTTAAAATTTGGTTTGTTTTTTGTTGCAGTGATTGCTCTAAGGTAACTTCAGTAGCATGGGATCAATTAGTATATAGTTTATTGCAGTTTAAGTTCGGAAATATTTATATTTTTAATCCTCCTCAGCCTAAATGCAGCAATAATATCGTATTGTTGTAATTTTAGATATTTGTTATTTTTCCATATTAAAATCTCAGATTTTCAGAAACAAACTGATTCTAGCAAGGAGGTCATATTCAGGACCCTGTGCCCCTATGTGCAGAAACTGACATATCTTGAAAATTGCAGCTTCTGTTTTATGAAAACAAGCGTCCAGTTCTTATGAAGACAATGTGTAGAGAATACTTGTTAAAGTCTTAGAAAATAGAAGTGGGAGTACAGTTGGATTTCTAGTGAACACAGAGGGTGAGTTTTCTTTTCTAACATAAGTCCATGTGACTCCTCAAGAGTGGCTATTTCTAAATAAACCATGCAAAATAAACAGATTCTGCCCATCATTCCGTAGCATAATCTGCATAAATGGCATAAAAGTCCAAATTCTGCACCAAGAAAGAGATAGATTTTGGGAGCAGAATGCAAGTGTGCACAGATTCTTCTATAACCTGCATCTCCACAGCTGCCTGAGTCTGCCTGCTTCAGAAATGTGCTTTAGTGTGCTTCTTTAGATAAATATTTTTTGTTGTGGCTGCACATGATGAGCTATCACTATCAGTGTGATATTGTTGTGTTACCCTAAGGGGGGGGACATTGGGGTCTACCTGCAACACCACCATCTCCTTAGAATTTGGGGAAATTACAGCTCAAAGGAGGCCTGCGAGAGGAGAGTAACAGGATCTCTTCACCTGTGTATACCACTACTAACTGTAGAGAGGACTCCAGTTAAAATTAAACAAATATTTTATTTGAATTGACAAACACTGAAGAATCAAACACTCTTAATAACCATACAAGGCTATTGGAAAGTGAGGCCAGAAAGGTTGGATAGAGAGAGATTGGGCGGAAAGGGTTATAGTTACCAGTCCAGCAGAGGGATTCAAACAGAGTCTGAGGTAGCACAGAGGAACAGCAGTCTGGACTATACTTTACATACTACATTTAGTGTACTCCCATTGGTTATACTTGAAGCTAGGGTTTTTATACCCTGTTTTACACCCTGAAGAGGTATGTTGACAAAGCCATAATGGCTTTCCCGTGGATTGACAAAAGGGTCTGGAATGGGCTGATTGCTTAAGTCCAAAGTGACAAAACATTGATGGGGCTCATTAAGACAATCTCTTAATGTTTGGTCAGGCGGGATGTATAGGGAAGATCTCAATAGGGTAAGAGGGAGAGATGGTCTCTGATTGTTCATCAATCTGGGCACTTTGTCTTTCATTGTATTCAAAAATGCCAAGAGCCTAAAGTGGTGAAGGGATTAGCACAAAGTCTCTGGCCAGTGTGACCGTGACCCTGATGGTGTTCTCCAGTCATTAATAAGTTAATTTTATGAAAAATCACATATCTTGTAGGATATGGTAACAGTTCATTCCATACATGCAGTTCTTTGTGGACAGAGTGGGGATTGTTGCCATAGTTTTTCCACTACACAAAACCCAGTATTGAGAGACAAAAATCATGAAAAACATGCAGAAAGTGAAAAGGCAAACTAAATGGACATGTGTTTTTGTGGACTTTTGGAGTGATATGTATGTGGCCCTGTTAAGAAATAGAAGATTTGGCTGAGTTTTATCTAAAGTTCATGACTTTTATCTGAGAAACTGATGGTTATCTTTGCCCTTAATGCTAATTACGTTGGGTTCTTCCTCCATCTGTTAAAAACAAATAGACCTTTTAATAAGAAAATATCGCAAGGCTACAATAAGGAAAGTAATGTAAAAACAGCAAATGCAGCCTACCCCAAATATTAATAATGCATTTGGAAAGACATCACCCCCCTCCCCAAATGCAATGAACCTTTTGCAATACTATCGAGCAATTAAAACGTGCTGGTAAAACTTGCTGGTAAACTTGAGCAACCAGTTGGATATGCTGCATTTGCTGACATTAGACTTCAGCCTCAGCAGTATTATTACTTACTGCTTATGCTACACTCAATGTTTGCTTTAATTTTCCAATAGGTTAGTTAGGTTTGGAACTGGATGTTGTCTACTTGGTTCTGTTGATTATACTGTTCTGCCTTGCTTGCCACTGTGACACAACACTGGCTGAGCTTTTGGGTTCATTCTGGATGGTTTTCTTAACCAGTGTGCACAGCCACTCAGAGGTTTCTCTTCTTCATATTCCCCAGTCTCCCTTCTCTTTTCCTTTCCTCTTCAAGATCCTTTATGAAAGGCTTCAGTACAACTCTCTGCTTCTTCTCTCCTCTTCTCCCCACCCCAATCCCGTTTCAGGTGTTCTAAATTATCTGAAAGAGACATTTACTCACACACCAAGCTATGACATGAGTCCTGCAATGCTAAGCGTGCTGGTCAAAATGATACTTGCTCAGGCTCAGGAGTGCATCTTTGAACAGATCTGTCTTCCAGGAATACGCAATGAATTCTTCACCCTAGTGAAAATGGCTCAGGAAGTTGCAAAGGTAGGCTGCAAGGTGAAAGGGTGGGGTTTACACCTGCATATTGGCTGTATGTATGTTCTGACACTATGGGGTGGCTTTCCTGCATGAAGGAGCCTTCCTAGAGCCTTCCTAGGAGAGGAGAGGAGAGGAGAGGAGAGGAGAGGAGAGGAGAGGAAGGAACGGACACGTAACGGAACGGAACGGAACAGAACAGAACGGAACACATAGCCTTTCAGATAGTGTTTGACTGCAACATCAGTTGTGCTAGTTAAGGCTGTTGGGAGTTGCAATCAAACAATATGTGGAGGGCCACATGTTTCCTATGCCTGGTCCACACTGGACCAGTGGACACGGTCCAGTGATACTCTTGTGCATGTGAAAAGTGTTTCTTTTTGGGCACAGGAAGTATGAAGTTTCTGTTCTTCCCCCATTCAGCTGTAGCCCTTGACATACCACATCCAGCACCATGCTGGTGATTTCTCAAGAATGGGTTTTTGGAAGGCACAAGGGGCTGTAGCAGAGAAGCTGCACTGCTTGGTCAGAGCTCAGCTTACACGTTTCTGGATCGGTGCCAATTTTGGGACAATGATGAGGATGAGAATGTTGCTGTTGTTCCTTAAATGAAATAGACTGTTCCTAGGATTTCAGCCATTTAAATTCCACAAATACATGGCAAAAGCACATCTTTTTTTTTTTTAATTAAAAAAACCAAGTTCTGTCTAGTCTATGCCCTCTACATCTTGCAGTCTTTCTTGGTATACATGTTACTTCAACTATGTATGAATCACAGAGGTTTCAGTGACTTGAGCAATGGCTTATACTTGGATCTTGTGCTTTGTTTCTAGGTTGGAGAAACTTACATGCTTGTCAATGTAGCAATGAACCAAGCTCCAGTTAAGGAAAATATCCCTTACTCTTGGTCGAAACTGGCTCAAGTCAAATCGGATCACTTCAGAGCTTTAGCACACTATTTTGTTGCAACTATTTTGAGTGACCACCAGCGTAAGCATTATTTCAAATTCATTGCTTTATTTAACCAATCCAGGGGATGGCAAGGTGTGCCCTGTCCCAGCTTATTTTGCAGCCTCCGTTGCCGCCACTGGTGGTGGCTGTGCAGTGGTATGTTGCCACACTGACATAAGGTATTCCAGGAGGGTATGGATTATTTTAGAGAAGAAATGAAGACCTAGAAGCCATTGCGAAGTGTGGTTCTCTTCAAAAACAAGGCCTCTGCTTCCCATTCACTTTGCTTTTGCATTGATTTACCCCCCTTTCCTTTTGGATTTGGGGTTGTGGATCCTTGTGGAAGATCCTTGTGGAAGATCTTTCGAACCTTGTGTAAGATCTGAGGGGCATAACAATAGACCACTTTGACCTTTCCAGAGTAGTTTGTTTCAGTGATTGGAACAACCCAAGAAATGAAAGCATCCAGGCAAAAAACTGTGCTGTTTATGTGTTTGTTTATCTGTTTATATTTATGTCCCATATTTCTTCCAGTTTGATGCCAGCTCATTTTTATGCCTCCCCTCAAAGCCCCCTCTCACTGCAGTTCCAGGTGCAGAGGACACTAGTGGAGTCTGTAGCTCCCATGTAATTAGGGTGGTGAATTTGCTCTAGGTTTTAGTCTGAACTTTAAAAGAGTTTTCCAAGGTTATGAACCTATTTTGGGGATATGGTTTATCATCTTAGCTGCTTTCATCAGAACTCACCAAGAGTACAGTGGGGTCCCCTCCACTTTTGTGGGTTCAGTACATATGAATTTGATTATTTACCAGTTATTTTATTTTATGTTTAAAAAGTCTTACTCTATTTGGGTGGGGAGCAGGTGGGGAAGTGGGGGAAATGTAGCACAGAATAGGTAGAGAAGTAGTACAGGAACACTGTAGCCAGCTACACTAGATGAATTCAAGTCTCCAGGGCCAGATTAATTACATCCAAGGATATTAAAAGAACTAGAAGAAGTCATTTCAGAACCACTCGCAATAGTCTTTGAGAACTCTTGGAGAACAGGGGAAATCCCAGTACACTGGAGGGGGGCAAATGTTGCCCCCATCTTCAAAAAGGGAAAGAAAGAGGACCCAAATAATTATTATCCAGTCAGCCTGACATCAATACCAAGAAAGGTCCTAGAGCAGATAATTAAACAGTCAGTTTGTAATTACTTAGAAAGCAATACTGTGATCACTAAAAGTCAACATGGGTTTCTCAAAAACAAGTCATGCCAGACTATTCTTATCTCTTTTTATGATAGAGGTACAAGCTTGATAAATGAAGGGAATGCTGTAGATGTAGCATATCTTGATTTCATTGAGGCCTTTGACAAAGTTCCCCCTGACATTCTTGCAAAGAAACTAGTAAATGCAGGCTGCACAGTGCTACTGTTAGGTGGATTTGTAATTGGTTGACTGACTGAACCCAAAAGGTGCTCACCAATGGCTGCTTTTCATCCTAGAGAGAACTGACTAATGGGGTGCCACAGGGTTCTGTCCTGAGCCCAGTGCTATTCAACATCTTCATCAATGACTTGGATGAAGGAATCTACAGCATGCTGATCAAATGTGCAGATGACACCAAATTGGGAGGGGTTGCTAATGCACCATATGACAGGATCAAAATTCAAAGTGAATTGACAGATTGGAGAGCTGGGCCAAAGCTAACAAAATGAATTTCAACAGAGGGAAATGTAAGGTCCTACACTTGGGCAGAAAAAATGGAATGCACAAACATAGGATGGGGGGGACACGTGGCTTGATAACCGTGCATGTGAAAGGAATCTAGGAGTCTTGGTGGACCGCAAGCTGAACATGAGCCAGCAGTGTGATGTGGCAGCCAAGAAAGCCAACACGATTCTTGGTTGCATCAATAGGAGTATGGTGTCTAGTTCAAGGGAAGTAATAGTACCACTCTATTCTGCTTTGGTTAGATCTCATCTGGAATACTGTGTCCAGTTCTGGGCACCTCATTTCAAGAAGGATATCAGCAAGCTTTCAGAGGAGGATGACCAAAATGGTGGAGGGTCTGGAAGCCATGCCCTATGAGGAGCGGTTTAGGGAGCTGAGTCTATTTAGTCTGCAGAAGAGAAGGTTAAGAGGGGAGATGATAGCTACATTTAAATATTTGAAGGGATGTCATGTTGAGGAGGGAGCAGGCTTGTTTTCTGCTGCTCCAAAGACTAGGACAAGGAGCAATGGATTCAAGCTGCAGGAAAGGAGATTCCACCTGAATCTCAGGAAGCGCTTCCTGATAGTCAGAGCTGTCTGGCAGTGGAATATGCTGCTTCGGAGTGTGGTGGAGTCTCCTTCTTTGGAGTTTTTTAAGCAGAGGCTGGATGACCATCTGTTGGGAATGCTTTGATGTGTGTTCCTGCATGGCAGGGGGTTGGACTGGATAGCCCCTGGGGCCTCTTCCAACTCTATGATTCTATGATTCTATTTCCCCCTGCCACAGAAAAAAAAAATACCGGGAAAGACCTATTGACCTAGTTATCTCTAGGTCCTCCGACGTACTTTTATAGTCAGCTTCTGGTGGAAGTGGACTATAGACTTATGTTGGAAGACCTAGAGATTCCTAGAGAGAACACTTCTCTAGGAATCTCTAGGTCCTCCAACATGACTCTATGGGCCACTTCAACTGCAAGTTGACCATAGAATTGTGCTGGAGGACCTACAGATTCCCAGAGAAGTGTTCTCGGGTTAAAAAAAATAGCATTCATGATTTTTTATTTCTTTTTGCATTTTTTCCACTTTCGTGGGGGGTCTTGCACTCATAACCCACTGTGAAAGTGGAGGGCATACTGTACTATGTCCAGCTCTGTACTATGTCCAGCTCTGTCAACACAGTTGAAGAAGGATATTGAGAAACTGAAATGTGTCTCAAGGAGAGCAACTAAGATGATCAAAAGTCTGGAAATGAACCCTTATGAGGAATAACTTAGGGAATTGGGTTTGTTTAACATGGAAAAGAGACGACTAACAGGTGATATCTGAAGGGATATCATGTAAAAGCTAGAAGAAACTTGTTTTGTGCTGTTCCAGAGCATAAACCAGTAGATTCAGATTACAAGAAAAGAAGTTCCATCTGAACATTAGGAAGAACTTCTTTAGTGTAAGACCTGTTCAGGTGTGGAACAGGCAACACCAAGAGGTAGTAGACATCTTTAAGCAAAGGTCAGATGGGCATCTTTCAGAAGTGCTTTAGTTGTGTATTTCTGCATGGCAAGGGTTCACTAAATTGCTCTTGTGGCCCATTCCAGTGCCAAGATTCTGTGATATTATATTAGATTGTATAGTTTAAGCATATTAAATAGGTCCTTTAAAGTTCTGGCTAAAATCTAGACTAGATTCACTGCCCTGCTGAGATGGAAGCCACCAGCTGGCACTTGACATTACCTAAAAATAACATAATAATATAATATATGGAGCCAGAAATAATAATATTTTGGAGCCAGATTTCTGTGATCTCCTATTTGCTTGTTAGAGTTTTATTAGCCAGTATATGTAGGAGATTTGAAGAGGAAATCTCTATTTCAATAATCTGAGTAAAATAGGGATCTGAATCATACAAAATAATGTAGATTGTAATCTTCTAAATAAACCAGTTTTGGAAGATGGTGGGTAGCAATTCAGGCCACACCTTCCCTCTGCAGCAGGCCTTAAGGCATGTCATCTAGACAGGAAATGAATGTAAACAGGCATTTATCCTCCCTTTCATTTGTGTTTATTTTCACCATGGCAGTACATCAAAATGATGATGAAGACCAGCAGGAAAAGTCCTTCTCTCAGCTGTATGACCATATGCCAGAAGGGTTGACACCCCTAGCCATTTTAAGAGACAGAGTTCAGCGTAAACAACTGGGTAAGGACACACTCTTTTTTTCTAAGTTCAGATCAGACATGATGCCAAACCACACTTTTTCTAACTCTGATTTACAGCAAGGCTTAGCTTTTAAGTTCAGATGGGGTCTGGTGCCTTTGAGGTATGTAAGGGGTTCCCCATATCTGGCCGCTCTGCAATTGCAAGGGCAGATGATGAGGAAAACGTATTTGCTTTCCATAGCTGGTAATAGTGAAACAGGGCTTACAGGATTCTGGCTGCTTTATTCCCAGTAAGGTGCCTCTAGACTTAAGAGTGCCTGGCACTGCCAATGAAAATACATTGTGCAGGTAGAGATATACCTCAGTTAATGAAGTAGAAGTGTTCCTAGGCATTATTTTGTTCACAGAAAATTTGGAACTAGTGGCAGAAATAACATGGAAAGAATAGGAATAAGTTTGTACACCACAAAAAGGAAGAGCAGGTCAACATGTGTGAGCAACTGTTTCATTCAGAACCACCAATATGAACATATGAAGTGAAACAACCAAGTCAGGTAAGCCTTGCATAAGTAAACAAAAAAATTTTGAGCCTTCTACAGACCACTTGAAGTCTTCTTCCAAAATGCATCTAGGAATGACTTAGACTTTTACCATCCTTCACATTTCTTTTGATTTCCATTTTGAGAACCAAACTCAGGCCTGTGGTTTTTAAACATGTTAGGAGTAGAGGGTAAGTCAGGCTTACTTGCTGTCCCCTTTTTTCCCTCTGTTTTGTGTTCACCTGTGCTGAGTAAGGGATGCTGGCAACAGATGCCATTTGCTTTGCCTGTTGCAAGCAGTCACAGAAAGCTACAACAGAATCAGCTATAGTAGGGTCCCACTCTTTTCCAACTCATGCTTTGGTTATTGCATTGTTTACTCCTGATATGCTGCTAGGAGTTTGTGTTTCTGCAGCCCTCCTTCATCCTCCTCTAATGCTGATGCTTCAAAGAAAAACATTCAACTAGACAAAACAAGGAGAAGGGGATTGGGGAGCACACACACACAAAACTTTGTTAAAAGAAGGGGTTTTTTGGTCATAGTTTTTGTTAACTAAAGTATGCCTCTGTTTTAAATTTTTCCTCTTAGTGGATTTTCTGTGGAGAGAAAACAGGAGAAGCAGTAGGAAAAGATGGAAGGGTTACAAATGGAAAGTGTCATTGTCTGGATCTCTACACAGATTTCTGTGAATGAAGCAGGGGGATAGTTCAATAGATGCTTGATTTGAAAGCATCATAAACTATGCTTTTAAATTGCAGATTAGGCTTTTATTATGCCATCATTCTCCCTCTTTCATTTAATTTTACAGACAGTATTGTTATCCTGCACTTGTTTTTCTAGTGTTTCTTCTGTCTTTTTCCTTATCATAAAAAAGGCATTAAGAAGAAGAAGACAGAGTAGCTGTTAAGTACCCTCTTAGTGCTATTGTGATGAGTCCTCTTGTCTGCAAATACTTAGATCACAGTTTTCCCTAGACTTGCATATGGATCCACATGTGCCTCTTGTACAAAGCTTGGCTAGGTTGCTGTAGATTGTGAAACTGAGTGTTCAATTGTCTGTGCTTGCAAAATAAATCATTTGGCAAATGTTTGTTGTGATCAAGCTAATTTTGATTGATTCAGGACTGGTGCTGGGAGGGGTGGGATCCTTTAAGGCAACATTCCTGTTCATGGGTCTCCTCTTTGTGCTTCTTTAAGGAAAAGCCCACTTAAAGAGAGCCATTGTTCATCATGAAGAAGCCTTAAGGGTTTGTGGTGTATGCAAAAAGCTCCGGAATATAGAAGTTCTCCAGGAAATTCTGTCAGTTGCACACAAGCGATCCCTTCTCAAATATTCACAGCAAGAACTCGAAGATGACTTCTTGAGTTTGTTACCAGCTTCTGATATCCTCCGTAAGTACATTTTACTGAGCTCTGTTGCTGTGAATAATACAGCTTGTTGCACAGGTAATGAGACAAGTCATTTCTGCTGTCCTTTTGGTAATGGTCTTCTATAAAGGAGGATGTGTGATTCTGGTTCATGAAATATATAGTGACGTAGTTAAGGCTCTGCTGAACACCAAGTGATTTTATGCTGTTTTATTGGTTGATATTAATTGTTTAAAATTCTGTTGTAATTCTTCTGGAAGCCCCTTTGGGTCCCACTCTGGGAGAAACATAGTGTGTGTGTGTGTGTATTACATTTACATTTCATGCTGGGATGCCATGACTCAGCTGGAGTTCTAAGCCAGGTTCCCCACAGATATGGAAATCCATAAAGGGTTAAGAGAGAAAATGTACAAATCATATACAGTGTAAATTGTTGGCTTCGTTAGCATCTTAATTTACAGCTGTCACATTAAAAAGGGCTTTACTTGTAATAGTTGAGTAGAGGCATCTTTAATAGTTCAGTAGAAGAGGGAATTTTAGAAGATATGGCTTGTCTTACAAGCAACACCTATTGAAATTTCCCTCTGCTCCACAAGTATTAAAGGTATAAGAGCCCTGCTTTCTTTTTTCATGGGGTTGCTTCATCTTAATCGTAAGTCAGTATATTGTAGTGGATTCCCTTGAGAAATTTGATTGGGGAGATCCAGACTAAAATTAATTTAATTGAGTTGTATTCCCCCAACCTATCCTACCTTTCAGAATTGTTGTGGAGCTAAAATGGGGAAAGAATTTATATGTTGCTCTGAGAACCTTAGAGGGAGCATGAGGATTGAAAAAACAACAACACAACTTTTGTTTGATTTTCTTTACAGCTAAGACAGAGTATAAAGTAGAAGTTATTGCTCCCCAGTTTTCCAAGGTGAAAGTCAAAGACTTCTTTGAGAGGCTGGTATGTATAGAACTATATTGTCTGTTTAATGTGTGCTTGTATGTGCTGTTCTGTTGTTTTGCTGCTAATGAGTGTGAATTCCTTCTCATATTAAAGGAAAAAGTAACTACAAGCTCTGGAAGTAATGAGCAATCTCTTGAAATGTTAATACCTCATTAAGGAAGGGTTTTTCAAACATGTTTACATTAACTGCTTGTGATTAGCAATGGGTAATATTATTCTGCAGAGTCAGCCTGGTGTAGTTGTTTGAACATTGGAATATGACTCTGGAGACCAGGATTTGATTCCCTGCTCAGCCATGGAAACCCACTGGGTGACCTTGGGTGCATCACACACACAGCCCAAAAAACCCTGTGATAGGGTCCCCTTAGAGTTGACGCAAGTAAGAAACCACTTGAAGGTGCACAGCAATAATACTCTGTAGTCTGAGTAACATTTGTCCAGTATTCAGATGTGTGTCTGTGTAGCCCTCATTAGGGTTATACATAACCTTAGGAAGGCCTTGTCTGCATCTCTGGTTAGTCCTGATAAGGTTTATTGTAAATTGTGTTGAGTCCCATATCTGTCTAATTACTAGGGTTCTCAAGTGTCCCATTTTCTAAGGTACATGCCATATTTGCAGTCCTAAAGTCTCATTGTGCATGGAGGCATATGTGATTCCATGAATCCCATATTTAAAAGTGCTAGACACACTCCCATCAGACTTACGCCCAAGCTTTTAGCATATATGCAGCAATTAAGCCTTCCATACCAGATGGCAGAGATCTGTTTGCTTGGATTGTGCCTGGTGTGACACTACTCTTCCTCCTGTCTGTCAAATGGGGCTGACACTGAGCTGCGGGGTAAAGTAAAGTAAACAAATAGTTTTCATATCACAATGGGGTTTGGGTCATGAGATCTGAGATCCTCCTTTTGCTAGACTTCAGGTGATCTTATATTGGCCTGCCTCACGCATGTCATAGCAACCCTACTGATTATGTATATATGTATGAGAAGGGGAAATGAAAACAGGTTTGTAGATGAGTGCATAAACCCACAGAATGTATCCACCATGAACTGGTTGAATTAAGATGGATAAATGCTATGGTAAAACCACTATTTCACTATGCCCATTCACACCACACAATTATAGCGCTATATTACACTTTGACTGCCATGACCACATAAAATCCTTGGATTTGTAGTTTGGTGAGGCACTAGAGCTCTCTGGCTGAGAATTCTAAACTACTAATCCCAGGGTTCCTTAGGATTTTATCATTTCAGTTCAGATGGAATCATAGCATTATAATGTTTTAAGGTCAAAGGCCCAAAGTGTGATCTTCTGAAGATCTGCTATCAGACATGATCTTCCCTGGTACCTTAACTGCATTTAAGAGATTAGGAAAACCTCTCTGGCTGAAGCAGTGCTTTCCCTCATTCTTTCCCCCCTTTACTTTCCTCTTCTTCTTGCTGAGCTTCCCCCTTCTCCCTTTCATTTTCAATGCTAACCATGGTTAGCATTATACCCACACAGACTACCCATTTCATAGTTAGTTTCAAAGCCACTTTTAATTCCTGACTGCAGATTTTTATTTGAAGTGAACAATGGAAACATCAAATTAAATGAAGATTAGTGCTGAAAAGGAAGGGAAGGAGAATTCAATGGTGGAGAATTTCAGCGAATGAAGAATGAAGAATATGCAATGCTGAAGGGTGTTACAGATCACCATAAGCTTGATGTACTAGTGGATCCCCTTCTTTAGAAAAGTTCTGAGAAGAATAGCATTAGATTGCCACCATTCACTTTAAACCCCTTCAGATACTCCAGTTGGTCCAGGTGCTTGGGGACTTTTTAAGACCTTCATTTCTAACAATAAATAAGAGAAGATGACAGAATGAATTTGCTTGTCCAAAATTCAGAAGATATACAACGTAACAAAATCCTGTAAAATATCCTAAGGACATAAAAGTCACCATAGAAACTATGTAGTCTTGTGCATGGAAAGGCTTTTTAGTGAGACATTCCTTTTTAAAAGTGCAGCAAAACATGAGAGATATAAAATGAAGTTTATTGGTGTGTGGGCAGGAAGAGTAGTGGAAGTGAACAATGACACAAAGAATTCCAAATTAAAATGAGCAAAGATAGTCTGCCTGAGTGCGTACACTTACCTGCTTTGTTCTGAGTTTCAGAATACTCTTAGAATACCTTTTCTGAAAGGAAGCACGTTTGGACTCCTGGTCAGGTTTTACCAGCAAGACAAAAAGCTGCATTTCATGAATTTGGCTGGCCAACCAAAAAATAATTTAGATGCTGCTACAACATGTTTAAAGACTCTGTACCTACGTTATTTTTTGCCAAAGCTAGCAAGTTCTGGCTGGTTGTCTTTTGAGGAAAAGAAGTTTTATCTTTGGTTGTTCAGAGACCATAATGAAAGTCAAACTAGACAGCATGTTTTTAGAGGAAGTGCTCCCTCCTGTGGAAAAAGACTTCTGTTTGTCAAAATAGGACTCTCCTCAATAGTGTATCTTGCATTTAGTTTGTTTTGTTTTGTGATCTAGTCATTGGAAAGTAAACATGGAAGTAATTTGAAAGTCTTGTTGCTGAAGCATATGTCTGTGAGGAGAGTCCTGTATGAGAGGGAAAACATGTCTTGACTTCTAGTTTGACACTCAGGATTTAAGGTTTCACTGTATGGATACTGGGTCCCAGACAAGTTAGATGGCACTGTTGAGTTATCCATATCAATATCTAAATTTATGTCCCACCTTTCTTTCATCATGGAACTCAAAGTGGCTTACAAAATAGATTGAAACAAAGTGGAGCTAAAACCCTAATAATAATATGTTAAAATAAGCTAACCTATTGAAATTAAAATCTGTCAGTAATTTAGAACTGAACAGAGAGGAGGCCACTTTAATTCTTGTGGAAGAAAAAATTAGAGCCTGGAAGCAGCCACTGAAAAATTCCTCTTTCATGTCTTTATCAAACAAGTCAGTGACAGTAGTGGGACCAACAGAAAGCCCTCTGCTGAAGAACTCAAGATGTGGGTGGGCTCAAGTAGGAAATATAATATTTCAGGACCTATAGGTGTTAATCCCAAACCATCTTAAATACATGGTTTAAAAGAATGGAGTTTGTTACATCTGTGTCAAGGCAAAGGAGAATGCCATTTGAGAGAAAGGGGGGATAAATAATGAAGGAATAAATATGAATAGAACTTACACAACCATAAAATTAGAATGACATTTCTAAGTAAGGTAAGAGGAGTTGTTTATAGGTGAGAGAGAATGTTTATGATTTGACTTAAGATTTGTGCATCATGGAAAGAACGATTTAACTTATTTTTCTGTGTATTTCAGGGTCCGCTTACAGTATTTTCAGCAAAGCAGAGGTGGACTGCTCCTCGCATAGTTCGTTTCTGTTGTGAAGCTGGGAATCTGGGATTTACCCTGAAAGGAGGTCCACCAGTACATGTTTACTGTCTTGATCCAGTTTGTCCTGCAGCAGTAAGAAGTTGTCTCATATAAATTGTTTCCTTTTGTTTTTTCATGGCTTTGCTATAAAGCTTAGCTGTATGTGTTGACCTTCTAATCTTTCCCCAAAGTGTAAAAAGAATATTGCAGTGAAATTTTCAGTCTTAAATATTAAAAAAAAAAAAAAAAAGCATACCAGCACAGGACAGCAAATTGTATTTGAAATAAACATGTAATCAGTGCTGCTAACTCCAAATTCCTCTATTGATTTAGGAGGATTTTTGTCAAGCAGTTTTAATTTCTGTCTTTGGATATTTCTAGTTGCAAATTTATCTGTGAACTGTGGCCTTCCATCACAAAACACACTGTAAACATTGCTTGAATTTTTCCTAGCTTTCTAGAATGCCATAATTTAAGGATAGTGCATACATAGTGAGTTCTGTGAAAGCATGCCTTATCGTTTATATTTTGTAGACAATGCAACCACTGCAGGAAATCTCATCTTCTAACCTCTAATTGGAGCATGGTTCCCAGCTTTTGTGGCTCTCTTCAGATGATCTTCTGAATGATGGATTGGAAGTGAGCCACTGAGCTGTGCCTCCCATTTATTTGTATGCAGCTTAACATTCAGATTGCAGTTTAGTACTAATCACGGTTTCTTATAGCAGAATCTAGAGTTAGAGAATACCTTTTTAAGACAACTGGAACAAGCTTTTGAATGTTCAGAACTCTTCAAGAAGTGGTACAAAAATCAGAAGATAGGGAAGAAACAAAAGTTCAAAAATGAGACCTGATGCTTTGACTGTGTGCCTCTCCTGCTGCAAGATGGATAGTACAGGCTCTGGAGGAGAGATGTTAAGCATGCCAGTTTTCAGCTTGCTGAGAGGCACAGTTAATGGTTTCAGTTTTTACTGAAAAATTGGTTGAGACCCAGATAACCGGTCACTGCCTTTTTCAAAGCTCCTAATTCCTGAGCATGTTCAGAGCACAGCAACGTGATAACATAGTTTGTTTGTTAGGATACCACAAATGACAGACTGTGATTGAGCTGCCCTTCCCTCTTATAGGTGACCGTTAGGGAAAGAGGCAAAGGGGGACCATTTACGCATTACACTCTTATAGCACGGTTATTCCACTTTCAACATCCCATGGAATCCTGGGGTTCCATAGAATGTTGAAAGTGGAATAATCGCACTATAAGAGTGTAGTGTGGAAATGGCCGAGGTCTTCTCATACTTCCAGGTACTTTGAAGTTCTGCTTGGAAGAGCAGGCATGGAAAGAAGCTGAGGATACAGAGGCCACAGACCGCACCATTTTCTTTCCTTTCTCTTCTGGGAGCTGGTAGAGCATCAGGCACTGCCTCTGGGCTGGGACTGAAAACCGGAAGTTGGAGCATACTATTGGAGAGGGAGAATGAAAATAAATCAAAAAGAGTAAAGATGGGGAGGAAAAAACACCCTGGAGTTTGAAAGTACAGGTTAAATGAAGCATATTATCTATATATTTCTTGCCTTTTAAGATGCCTGCAGAGATTGTGCTAGAGGAAAAAGATTTCATTTTCTGCACCATCTCAGTTGACCCTATGGTGCACCCAATCATTTTCAGTTGGCAGGTCTGAAGGAAGGAGACTGTCTTGTTGCTGTTGGAAGCATGGACTGTAAATGGCTGGGAGTAAGTGAGGTCCTGGAAAAGCTGCAAAACTTGGGAGAGCAGGAGACTGAGATCCAGGTGATCAGCTGCCAAGATACTTCAGCTTCTCTGGTAAGTAAAGGGGAACAATAGTTCACTGAAAGTCCCAGTGGTATTTAGCCACAGCAATAGCCAGACTCCAATCTTAATTAAGTTAAAGCTGTTTTAGGTCATAATCCTATATGCCAGGGCTTTCCAAACGGTGTGCCATGACAAGTTAGTGTGTCACCTGACATGTGTAGGTGTGTTGCCTACAATCTTGGAAATGTTTGTCATTATTTATAAATCATATATTTTTAAAAATATATGAAAGGTTTTCATGAGATATGTTGTGCCCCCATACATTTTGTTATCACAGTTTATGTATGTGTCTGTATCTCTTATAAGTTTGGAAAGCTCTGCTATATGCATTTATGTGGAAATAAGCCTCAATGAATGCAATAAGACTTACTTCCAAATAGACAAAGTAACTTTGCTTTTAGTTATTATTTTGAGATATTGTATTGTACTGTTATTCAGGAACTCTAGTGCTGGACAGCAGGTTTTTTTTTTTTTTTTAGTAATTTGTTTTGTTGAAAAAAAGCCCTTGCATCTGGGAAAGTACTATCTTAAAGGTACATTCTGCTCATCTTGTCTTCCCTTTTCCTGCCCTTTTATTTGGTTCTGGAAACGGCAAATTGAATAAATGTATCTTAACAAAACTCACCAGAGTGAATTTATCACCCAATTCTGAACATTTAGGAAGATGTGGGGGAGGGAGCAAGGATGTACAGCATAGCGTAGTACTGCAAGTTTTCAGAATTTGGGAAATAAGGGAACTATTTCATTTTTTTCCCTTCATACTAACTATAGTACTACACAATGATGATTATTTTTGCAACGTTGATGCTAGTGATCTTTCCAGCTGTGTCTTGTGAGGATTTAACTCTGTGTAGAGAAGCCTTTTCGAGAAACATGCAATATTGGACAAACAACATTAAAAAACTGTTCCATTATGAGCCTCCTTCAGGCCCTAATAATAAGCAAAATTATTGGAGTTCAGGGCTCTAAATTGGCCTGTGCCCAAGAGGGAATATAATTACTGCAGAAGAATGGTGAAGTCTGTCTCAGAAAATGATTCACACACTGTTATGTCCTTTTGTTGTCTTCCAAATTTTGTTGACCCATCATGGATGACTGATTTATTTCTTTTAATTCTCTCTCATCTCCTCCCCTCACATCTCCTACAGCATAACAAAAGCGCAACTTATTCTGTGGGCATGCAGAAAACTTACTCTCTGATCTGTTTGGCCATGGAAGAAGATAAAATTGATAAAGCCAAGAAAACGACTCCAAAACTGTCCTTTTTGAGCTGGGGGATGAAGAATCGGCAGAAAGCAGCCAGTACGCTCTGTCTTCCTTCTGCTGTCACTGGAAGTTCACCGACTAAGAAGAAACTCACATCTCCCTTCACGCTTCTGAGTACAGATAGCTCATTGTACTAGAATCTGAAAAGGAGATTTTCTTTCATCTGGAAATGATATCTCCAGTGTGTGCCATAAATCTGAAACCTAAATCTTGCAAATCTGGAATGGCTGTGGCTTTACAATATGGCCAGTTCAAATCTGGCCTATGCCTGTGTTAACATTTATCCTTAAAAAGTCTTATGCTGTGTCTATTGAATAAGTAAGACATTATGATTGCGGCTGATCTGGGGTGTCATCATCTTTTGACCTCCGGAAGACAGCATGATTTTGTTTGTGACCAAATTCCTCTGAATTATCTGTACGTGGTTCTGTACTAATTATTACATTTTTATAGAGGCTACACAGAAAGCTGTTTATAGCAAGCAATATATGCTATACTGCTGCAAAGACTATGAAGGATTGTTTATCATTGTGTCATTGACAAGCTGCAGTTCTAAATTAGGGTGCACTGAATATCCTCTCTATCCTTGCAGAAATAGGAGAACTGATTGCTGAGATGGCATAGCAGTCAGGGATAATTCACCTGTAGCTTATGTTGGTAGTGGTTACACTTCAGCCCCAAAATGTTAGGAGGGATCAGTATATAAGCGGGCTAATTATCTGGTGGGGGTTATACCTATTGTGCTAAACTCAAATTAAGATGCCTTTAGAAATTTCAGATGGTACAGAAGACTTGTCGCTTTGCTTTCCTATTATGCATTGTTACCTGCCAGAGGGATTAACCTTTTTTGTTGCTTATTTTTGTTTTTGGTGGGCTGATTTTGCAGCACTGCTGTAACACTTAAAGGTTCTTGGGCCCAATTTTGTGGTAGAAGCCCACACAACTAGTTTTATCAAGGCTTGCATCTAGAGATAGCAACTCAGACACTCCTCTATTCTGGCAAGGCCCACTCCTCCTCGAAATAACTCTTAGGTAGTACCTATTTAAGATTTTGTACTGTGCTGGGTTGACAACCACACAGTTGTGCTAAGAGTTTTTAACATACTACCAGGTAAGCTCTCCTTCTGGGCTCACTGGGGGAGTCCCCTCAAACCTAGCACTCACTCTTGAACATTGACTGGGATTGGCCTACCACAGAGCAGCTTCCATGGTACTGATAATGTGTAGAGTAGGGCGGGGGAAGTTGTGGTCCTGCAGATATTGTTGAACTCCATTTTCCATCAGCCCTAGCCAACTTGACCAATAGTGAGTGATGGGAATAATAGTTACTTAACATATGAAAGACTGGAGGCTTTCCAGAGGAGAACGTGGCTAAATAGATGTTTCCATTGACCTGCTGCTAAACAGAGTTATTAGTCCAGATATTTCAGAATTAAGCATTGCCTTATTTACATTCTTCAGTCTCATTCTTTACATCAGTGAAGCCAAATGGCTTACAGAGCTGGGCATCTTTAGCCTGGAGAAGATTGAGTGGTGATACAATAGACATATTTAAATACTTGAAGAGATGTCATATAGAAGAGCCTGTTTTCTGCTGCTCCAGAAACTAGAGCATGAAGTAATGGGTTAAAATTACAAGAAAAGAGATTCTGCTTAAATATGAGGAAGGACTTTTTGGTGGTAAGAGGTGTCTGACAGAGGAATGGTCTGCCTCATAATGGATTCCCTTTCTTTGGGGATCTTTGAACAGAAGTTGGATGGCCATCTTTAGTTGTGCATGGTAGGGGATAAGACTAGATGGCCCTTACCATACCATCCACATTCTGTGAAACAATCATTACCACGATTGCAATTTTGGTGGCATTTTAAAGCCAAAAATGTCATACATTGCAACATTGAAATCTGGACAGTAAGGATAAGAGAGGATGTAAAAACAAAAAACAAAAAAAACCTGCATTTGGCCTAGCTCAAACTCCCTATTCTTACCAAGTTTCATTTTAAAATAAAGCGATAATTTATAACAGCTTAAAGATCTGCCTTCATCTGAGGTTTCCATAGCATTGGCATGCCTGAAGTCCTATTCCAAAGAGCTTTCAATGTAACTAACAGTGTAACTAAAGAGATATTTAGGAAGTGATCACCAGCTAAAGAACCCGTCCAACTGGTAATGCGATTTTCCTGTACATTTGTTTTATTGCTGCTGGGGTTTTTTTAAGTTGCAGGTTGCTAATACAGTACTGTTAGGCTAAATTGTTGTCTACAGCATACATCTCACAACATTTGATAGTCAAAGCATGTTTAATAGATGAAATCCTAACTCTCATTTGAAATCATTAGAGTGAGAGAAACATTCCTTGGCCTGCAGTGGAATTGGAAGAGGCCTCACTGATAGGAATTTTTATGTAATGTTTTCAATGGAACGAGGTTGGAATTTTGTTTGTCTGAAAGTCTGGAGTATGCAACTTTGTATGAGATTTTGTGTTTGTATATTACAGATGTAAATACATACATTTTAAAGACTTATTTAAAAATAAGATAACTTTTGAGCGAGAAGCATTTATCTTCTACTGCAGTTACAGACGGGATGAAACAGTGCAACTTTTTGTCACTGTTGATGTTTGTTTAGAATGCAGATACAAACCAACTTGCTTCATAACTACCCTTCTGTGAAAGGAAAATAAATCATAAATAGCTGCTGCTCTTTATCTAATGTTGTTGTGCAATACCTGAACTGATGCTCAGAACTGATCTTAGTGCATAATAAAACATATGTAGCAAGTCACAGACTCTTGTGATTATTTTAATCTTATGTATCATCAGCAGGGATAGATTGCTAATAGTGTCCGGTATTTTGCATTTTAAAATTTATTTTCCACTTTTTGGTTTCCAGGTCCTCTCAAGGAATTCACAACATTTTAAATTTGTTAACTTATTCTTACACAGAGGCTGAGGAATCTGCGGCCTTCTGGTGACTGATGAACATCCCTCATCATTTGACCAGGCTGGCTGGTGCTTATGGGAAATGAATTTAAACAACATCTGGAGGCCTACAGGTTGCTTGATTCCCTTCACCCTATAGCCAAAGGATAGAGAATGTTTGTTTCTCAAATGTTTTGGCTACAGCTCCCCTAAGCCTTTACCATCCCCTAAGCTACAGCTCCCCTATGCCTTTACCATTCTGACTGGGGCTTCTGGGAGTTGCAGGCCAAAGTTTCCCTAGTGCTTGTATTGCCTCCAGAACTGGGGCAAATGGGCTCAAAGGACAGGTACTCTCTGGTGCATGTCCTCCAAGAATGATTTCCCCATAGAATAATTTATTAACTGCCAGATTGAACAGAGTATGGTTTGGCATGGTATCTAACCTGCCTGAGATCCTAGAGAGCTACTGCCAGCCAGAGATCTTTCTTATATCAATCATCTGATCCAAGCCATGCAAATGTGTGTGTGTTTTTTTTTTTTTTGGACAACATCTCCTAGAACTGTTCCAGGCTTTTGACAAGATCCTTTTTAAATGGAGAGAGTGGAATCTGATTAAGGGTCAGGACATTTCACCACATCTAGCAGTGTTTTACCACTGTGGAATTGTCCCCCCTGTAAGTTGCAAGACCAGATAACTGGGAAAGGCAAAAGATCAAGGGGCATGTATGTTGCAGGGTGCTGGAGGGTGGCATCAGAATATATGCTTCTTCCAGCTGCACGGTTTGCTGATCAGATTTTCAAGTGTCTCCTCTTGTATGTTGCTCTTGCCTAGATCCAGACAATTGGGCAGAAATCTCTTTCCACCATATTTGCTTAGTTGTCCACGTAGTCTTCACATCCACTTCTCCTCCGAAGACATTCCAAAACAAAGAGGATATATTGGCCAGAATCCTGTGGTTTAATCCCAGTTATAGATTTATTTAATTAATAAGTAAATCAAATTGATTCAGTGGGTTTACTCAAGCAAGGACTAATGAGGATTTCTGCTATTAGGTGTTACCATGTACATGGCTGTACCTTTCCTTTTTAAAAATTGGTTTGGTTTTTAGGTCTCTATGAATCTGTTGGTTGCAGGAGGAACCATGTGGCTATTTCACAAACGCTGGTAAAGAAGACTGGGACAGATTAACAGATAAGACATTAACTACATTAGCAGTAAACAGTACTTGCTCTTAATTACTCATATTCTTGGTTTACTTAATGCATTGGAACAGGCCTGCCATTTAAAATAATTAAGTGGGCAGAGGTAAATGGAAATGTTTAAATATACACAAAGGGCAGTAAAATCAAATAGAAGTGACATGCTAAAAAAGATGATCCAGAGGGAAGGATCATAGAGGGTTTGCCATAAATTTAAACAACGAACACCACAGCAAGACTGCTTATTTTGCTGTTGCAAGAAGCTTTGTCAACAGTTGCATAGAATCTTGGCTCTAGTACTTCTTATGTAATAAAAAGATCTGGAACAAACAAAATTACCCTCCCACTGTAGTCAGCATTACCGATAGAAATATGGGTCCTTCACTTTCTATTTGACCCTGCACAATTTTTTATGATTAAACTTTTTCCCTTATTTTTTTATTAAGTAAAAAAGAAACAAAAACCCACAAACCATACAGAACAAAAAATATATTCACACAAACATCAACAAACACCCTAACCTAGACATGACATAAAACAAAAACTAACAAAACTAAAAACTAGTTTCTGCCCTTGTTGCAAACAGTTCATATTATTTAAGCTTTAAACCTAACTATTGAATCATTCATTTTATCCCACAGTTGTTAACTGTTGCTGATCACTTATCATTTTAGTTAGTTATTTACTTAATTTCTCAAATCCATAAATCATTAACTTACTCTAGATTAGTTTATACTAATGATCAATCATGAAAAGATAATAATCATCTATGTATAAAGTAACATTTTATTATTATTAATTATTATTATTATTATTATTATTATTATTATTATTATTATTATTATTTATTTGTATCCCGTCTCTCCATATGGATCGAGGCGGCGAACAACTTACAAATAGCATGTATTTCAAAACATTTCTATACATGCCCCCAACAAGCTGGGTACTCATTTTACCAACCTGCAAAAGGATGGAAGGCTGAGTCAACCTTGGAGCCGGGCAGGATTGAACTCACAACCTTGTGGCTTGCAGTACCGGCATTTAACCACTGCTCTTTTATATTATAACTCTAGCAAAAAAAGATGGGGGGTGAGAATTTGCCATAGAACCACATTAACAAATCACTGCCCTCTTAAAGTCCTTTGGAAGAGTCCTAATATAGATCCAAGAAACCACTAGAAACTGTTCCCCAAAAGAATGGAATGAATAAACAGAGGTGACAATCACCAAAACCTAAGTTAAAACTATTAGAACCCTTTAGATCACTCTGGAAGAACCTTATAGTTTACTTTTCTTCCATTATCGTTAACGAGAGGGAAAATAACAGAAAAAACAAGAGTTTGAGGAGTGTGGAGAGGACATCACATCATTGTGGCCACCACATGCCTTCTATGGCTTAGATTTTGGCAGAGCCTATGTGTCAGATTCTTCCTTCCCCTGGAAGGTTAGATGACACTATTAGTAAAGGCAACAACTCACCTCTTCCCCTTGTGTCACACTGGGAAGCTACCAAGGCAGAAGAGGGAGCAGTTCCTCACCCCTCAAGGATTCTCATTCATGTAAGACAAACAGTCAGAAATACTTTGTCCATATTTCTGCAATCCTGGACATTTTGCAATATTATGTTTGCAAAATATACACTCACACTCCAAAGGTTATTCTGTCAACATCCAGAGCCTTGTGGAACCTTGAAGGCCAACAGATTCATCATGCCTCAAGCATTTGAAATATGAAACCTAGTTTTATCAGCTCTAAAATGTAATATGCACTTCATATTGATTAGCCAGGATTGCTGAGAAAAGACTTGGTGGTTGATCTATGACCGAAATCTCCACAACTCTTTAAACAGACATTTAACTACCCAGAAACTCTGCCTATTGTCATAGATAACACAGTGATGTGTCTCTTTTCTAAATAGTGACTACAGCTGAATTTCCTTGGAGAAGTATGTGCACCTGGGGGAATATTTTGTTATCTTGCATAGAAAACAAGACTGCCTGAATGATTTTACCCTTCATGACTCATGGAAACACAAAGGTGGTAAGGGAAGAATTTCAATTATTTTTATATGCGTGCATATCTTGACTCCTCACATCGTTTCAAAAAAGTGCTTTTGAATGCCTAGATAACTTCCTGGTGTACTGATATTTGAATGAAATTTCTAAGATGTTGCCAAATTCTAGTTCCAATATTTAATCATCATACCTAAAAGGCCAGAGATGGGAGTTGTAGTCTAGCATCTGGAAGCCCACAGCTCTCCATCCCACAAACACTCTTCTATAGAGAATTGAGTTTAGAAGCACTCAGTGCTGGCACAAGATTAAAATATCAGACAGTGAGAAAAATATTAGTGTGTATGTAAAGATTTAGAACTCATCTTTGGCACAGTGCCCAAAAATCATGAAAAATTTAGTGGTTATTTTGTTATACATAGAACAAAGAACATCAACAGTACATTATCACAGGACAGTAAAGCCTTGGTCGTAATGATTTTAGTTTAACACTCAGTTTTAAGGGACACAAAAAAACTCAACAGTATGAGAGATGAAGGGACATAGCTGCTATTATCATGCACTGAGACTTCCATTTGAATAAGGTCCAAAGGTGTCAACAGAACTAAATTATAAACTATCTTATTCACATCTGAATTTTAGGGGCCCTTCCAGATTATGTAATTCAAAAGGACCACAAAACAGTGATGTACACCAACATTTAGACTGCAGTTCTATGAAAACTTAGCTGGTAGTCAGCCTAACTAAAATCAGAGGGAGGTCTTCTGAGTAAACTTTTGTAGGATTGTGCTTACTTATACTAACAATCAGAAGGCATCACAGAGCTATTCTACATTTTCTTCCTTTAATGGATTTTTTTTTCTTGCTCAGAAAAAACAATGGAAGGGAAACATGGGTTATATAAAATAAAGCTAATATTGTGTGGTTTCCCTCTGTTAAACTAATTGAGCAGGACAGGATGATTTCATAATAAAAGGCTTATCTGGACAATCCCTTAATTAATTGGATAGAAGGCAATCAGCTAAAATACTACCTTCATTTCCAATCCATTAACATATAACTTACAGAATTGTATGCCTATGATTTCATACAAGGTCTCAAAACTGAATTCACTAAATTCATCCATAATTGAGATGCAGCTCATAATATAGGGATCTTTGAAACCTGAACACAGGAAGTAAAATGCCACGACAACAGATACATCACTTTAATTTTGCTGTGTGTATGCATCTTGCCTGAGAAGGTCAGGTTATAACCTTTGAGCTCCAAAAAGCATGACTCTGCTAGAAGTCATACAGAATGCTCCTGGCAGGCAAGGAAGTCTGAATCATGCATGGTTGGGCAGCCTTCCAGGTGCCCTGTGAGAAAATGATTTGCAAGTTCTACTCAAACAGCAAGTTTTCTTGTATGTCACCTGAAACAAGATGATGAAAGCAAAAGTCACATGTGCAGGCCGGGTACAGATCAGACAACAATGAGCAAGAAAAGTTGATGTGAGAGCAATGAATAAGGATTTGTTCCCTAGCTCTGGAAAAAAATGATTCATGCTCTTGGCTTCATAGTACCATTTCAAAGAATTGATTCCTCCAGGCAAATCTGATTAAAACTAAATGAGAGTAAGAGTCATCATGTGGTGAACCAGCCAAGTTACCCAAAGGAACCTTAACGACTTACTCATTCACAACTCACTTGTCAGTATTGGAGAGAATGGTCATTTGACCACTGACTTTAATGAAGAAATAAACAACCTTTGCTTTTCAGATGTTTGGGACATCAGCTCCCAGAAACCCAGTCAGCACAGCCAATGATGAGGAATTATGGAGTTGCAGCCCAAAAATCTGGAGGTCCACAGGATTCCTAGCCCTGCCTCCACTGATACAAGGGTCATACTAAGCAACTGATGGTTATCCATAGAAGCAAAATGCTATTCAAGGCAGAGGCTAGAATGAGCACTGGTTAACTCCAGGGATCAAAAATTGACATGGTTGCAGCATTTCCAAAAAAGGGGTATGAACTGCAGCTGGAACTCAGATGTATTGATTTGGTTCCTGCTATATGTTCAGAACCAGTCTTGTAAATGGTCTGAGTGTCACACTAGAATTCCAGGAGACCAGAGTTTAAATCCTCACTGAGATATGGAAGCCCACTGGGTGACCTTGGGAAAATTACACTATCTCAGCCTCAGGGGAAGGCAATGGCAGACTCTACTGAATAAATCTTGCCAAGAAAATCCCATGATTGGCCCACATAGGGTCACCCATAACTCAGAAACCATTTGAGGGCACACAACAATAATGCATTCAGAAAAGCATACAATAGCTTTTGTTATCAGGAAAATTTCAACAGTGTGGCTTAGTATTCATATGCTGATTTTGATTGTTTGAGAATGTGATATAAAGCCCCCTTGGGCACACAAAACTTGCTGAACAGTTCCTTGGATTTTGCATTACTTCTGAAATAGTACCAGCCTATAAGAAATAACTTAAAAGAAAAGTTGATAGCTATGCTGTAACAGAAGTGAAACTACATATGGATAGCCAAACGATGTTTGCAATAGTATTTAGAACTATGATTCAAAACAAGTACAAATGCTATGGACGCCACAGGGATGCTGCTTCAAATTGCTCCCTAGACATCTAGGATAAATCATTCATACATGGTTTCTCAATGTGTGAATATAGAAATTTCCCTACATGCTACAGCAAACCTAGATGGGAAAATTTGCTGGATGTCATCACCTGAGAAGGGGGCATTCTAAAGAGGTCACCATATGGCAGGTTTCTTGTGTACTATGCATTGTACTCATTCTCTTGGATTAGGAAAGTCAAAGCACTCTGAAGAGCAATGTTCCCCATTCCACTGCAAAAATAAAAAATAAAGATATTAAAAAAACAAAACAAAATATTCATTAAGGAGAAATTTTCCATTGAGCTGGTACCTTACCAGTTTTGCATGCACACACACGCATATAAGGCCTATATAGGCATACGTCACTTAAAACCTCTGGCAAAGAAGCTCTTTTTTTACAAAGTTTTTCTGCCCATACAATCTCGCCTTTTCTTCCTTCTCCTCTCATAGTTTTTTAAACAACGTTCATTTTGAGAGGGTAGACTGAAGAAACAGAGGCTCTGCCATCTTCTGCAGAGTCTGCAGTAAACAATGTGAAAAAGCTTAAGCTGGGAAAGAATGGGATACTCTTCAGCCATCCTCCTCTAGTTGTGTGTGGTTGCCTGCAAAAGGCAAAGTAACAGCAGCTGCCTCTAGAATCCCTTACTGAACAGCAAAACAAAGAGCATTTGGGAAAGCCAATTAGCCTGCCTCACCTGCTGTACTCAGCATGGTATGAATGTTGTAGAGGTATAAGTTTGCTCACCAAAATGGGAATTGTAACAAAAGCAGTGGAAGAAAAAGTAATTTCTGGATGGATCTTGGAAGAAGCTTTCAAGTGGTTTGCAGAAGCCTCAAAATGTTTTTGTTTACTTATACAAAGTTTACCTGACTTGGTAAGTGTACAGAAGCATGCTGTTAGTTTTGAATAAAAACTTCAGTGAAACATATTGAACTGCTCTTCTTTTAGGTAGTTTACAAACTTTACTCTTTCCATGTTATTTCTGCCTCTAGTACCTTATTTTCTGTTAAAGAAGTAACTTTTTAAACTGAGGTAGACCTATGTTCTTCTTTCAGTGTAAGATCTATGACCTTGCTGAAGCAGATATTAATGAAATGGAATATGCAATAAGCACAGTACATATTTCAGAAGCATTTAAGGGCTGTTTTAGATGTAATAACCATACAAGAATGCTAGGAAGATGCAGTATTGCTGCTCCTGTTGATTGCTTACCTTTGGCCAAACTGCAGGGGAAACACTTCTTATTGTTTATTCCTATGCACAATATACATCTCAAGATTCCTACAGCCATTTTACAGTCAGGTATTTGTGTATACATATGTACACAGTGATTTGACAATGAAATGCCCTTTATAAAGATTTGCATGTGATGTTTGAAGCAGTGACTAGGTAAACATCTTATTTATACTTTATTCACAATATGTCTTTGATTCTTATACAGTAGAGTCTCGATTATCCGTCCTGCGGTAATCCGACATTCCGGATTATCCGACGTCACGGCTGCTTGGGGGAGCTGTTTTCCAGGAGCACTAGTCCCCCCATAGATATGCCTCCCAACCCTCCACTCTGCCACTCACTCGTTGCTTCTTGGGCTGCTAAGTCTGCCTCTTTCTGCTAACTCTGCCTTCTCCAAAAAAAAAAAAGCCTCCCCCTCCCTCTCTGCCTCCCTCCCTCCCTCCTTCCTTCTGAACCCCACCCCCGTCGATCCTTCAGAGGAAATCCAGGAGGGGAGGCTGGGATGGCCTCGGGGAGGGGGGAACCCCAGCTCTGAGCTGCTGAGCCTTCCTCCTTGGCTTCTAGGTTCGATTCCGAAGCAGGGGCTCTCAGAAAGGGAAAGTTGCTGGGTGCCGGCTGAAGAGATCCAGACTCCGAGGATGCCGTGTCAGGAAGCTGGTGCCTCGCTCTGTACCTTCTCCCAGGCTTTCTTGCTCGCTCACCCTCCCCCCTCCCTCCCCCCTCCCTCCCCCTCTCTCTCTTTTGCTTTGCCTCTTTTTTTTCCTTCCTCCCTCCCTGTCTTTCCACAGTTCGGAGAGGAAAATCGGCAATTCTCTGGATTATCCGACATTTTCAGCTATCCGACTATCAGCCCGCCCGTTTATGTCGGATAATCGAGACTATGCATATTTCCAACCTCAACAATGACTACTGAAAGGCCCAAAAGAAACTTACAGTAGACTAAGGATCAAGATCATATGGCTGTACTTTTACACAGCTATTAATTGTTCAGCAGCATTCAAAAATGTATAACCGTCCTTTCACATAAATGTTTAAAGAAGAGAATTTTGAAGTTAAAGACTGTACTTCTTAGAGGACATATTGCTTTGGTTCTGTTACAGGGGACACTGCAGCCAATTCTCTTCAGAGATGTGCAACAATTACCTTTCCGTATTATCAATGAAAGGATTACCATGTGCTCTTGGTAGTAAGTCCACAATGTCAAATCTGCACAGAACACACATACAATTAAGCAGGCAGTTTACTTTGCTGATCAGGCATAACTTGAGATTCTCCACAAGTGTTTTAGAAGAAATCCAATTATTTTTCGAAAAGGAGTCAATTAAGAAGTCATCTCATCTGGGAGCTGCCCCTTCCAAGGTGCTTGTCTCTGATGCCAATAAGCTGAGATTACTTTGTTTGTGTGAAGAAGGCATGAATTTGCTGTGCCAGAGAGGGTCCAATCACCTGTTCAAGCTCTGGAACAGATGCATTACAGAGCTGATGGAGGTTTCCGAACTGTTCCAGAAGAAGCAAAGCTTTTGTTTTTCCAACTCCTGGAATCTGCTGAACTGTTTGGAATATAGAAGCCTCTAAGAGCTTGGGACTTTTCTTAATAAGGGAAGGGTTGCTTCCTCGATCTTTCATTTGCTCACACACCTGAAACAGAATATAAAGTGTACTCTGAGCACTCTCTAGTGGATACCAACTACCTCACAGGTTCTCAAGAATACAAGAATACTGTTTTCAGAATTACTTTGCTGGATCAAACCAGGTTCCACCTCCATCATCAAGTAACCATATAAACAAATATAACAGCTGCCTGCTCAGTCAGAGCTTTGGTCTTATAAGCTGATTGTTGTCTATACCAGAGATGGAGAATATGGATCCTCCAGATAGTTCTAGACTCCAGTTCCTATCAATAGCAGCTAGCACTGCCACAGTCAAGAACAATGGGAATGGTACTCCAACATTTTCCAGATAGTGGGAAGCTCCTGCTTGGCAATCCAATTAAAGCACTATTTTTACAACATATAACTTAAAACACAATTAAAAACAATTACATATTAAAAAAATAGAACAGTATAACATTAACATAACAGGACACCAAAAAAATGTAGAATTAAAAATTTAAAAAAATTAAAATTTAAAAAACAATTAACTTAGCTATCAAATAAGAACACCAATAATTTAAAACTGTATATAATCATTTAAAAAGCACAATAAAGATAAAAATGTTGCATACATATCCCATTAAAAACCCTCAGTACACTCAAATAATCACCAAATGGCTGTTTAAATAAAAAGGTCTCTACCTGCCAATAAAAGTAGAAGAGGACAGACTCATATGTATTTGAGTGCTCACAACTGTATATAATACTAATTCCCAGTTGCCATAAGTTAAAGTCGACTTGACGCCAGTTAACAACAACAAGTGTTGTTGACAAGTTCTGGTGCTCAGTGTGCCAGATGGTAATATCTGCTGGTAGACCTGTTATCTACCAGCTAGTTGAATCTTCCTTTAAAGCCATTTGAACTGGAGTAGCAATATTCTGTAAGGGTGAGTTTGGGTTCTTTGGAGTTATCCTCCCTGCCCCTTTCAGCATCTGGTCATTGCTGGTTTTAGCTCTGTATCACAAGAAATCATACACCACAGGGAACTCCAGCTTTGTAGCAGTTTCTTCTCTGGATTATGCTGGCCAGAGGACTCCAGGAGATACAGTGCCCTAAAGTAACTTTCCTAACCTCTGTTCTATTGTCAACAAGGAAAAACAAGGACCAGTACCTTGAAAATGTTTCACACCCTCTGGAGCCAAAGTTTTTTTTTTTTAAATGGCAACACAACCCTGAATTTATTGAAAGGCTCACCAGGTCAGTTCCTTATCTATTCATTTCATTTTATTCCCATGTTCTTCATGATCCAACCAAACCAGCACAAATTCTGATCTACAGTCATTTTAGCCGTACAGTAGCTTTAGAAGGTACTTACTAGTTGGATAATAAGCTGTGCTGCTTCTCCCTGGTTGGCTACTGGAAGTAATGCCATTCCAAGTTCCAGGACGACAAATTTCTGGACTGCTGGGAAGTACTGATCACTTAACAGGGTTTTTTCAACTATAACAATTCCCTGAAGACTGCAAGCCTTGAACAATGAAGAATTAACAGCAATAAACTATAAATGGTACTTCTTGCAAAAGTATGTTTCCAATATTTCTGTCTTTGTAGAAGACTGAAGGTTCTTTACATTATACTGGTCAATTTTTATCTAGCCAGAGTTCCTTAGAACAGAGCTACTCAAGGTGGTGTTCCTTTGACCACTGTTGGTCTCCAAGACATTGGCTACTTGTCCTTGCTAAGTTTCCAGGAAAGAAAGAAACAATTCTACCCAATGGGTACAAATTTAGTGCCAGTCCCTGACATATGGGAGGAGGGATTTGTTGGACTCCCAATTCAGATAGTCTGGAGAAGCACTGCCTTCAAGTTTACCTTTTTGGTGACCTGAACTTCCAAGGTTCTAAACAACTACAATGTCAAGCAAGCAGACCAATATCAGCACTGCCCTTATGAATATCTTAAGCTTTCAACTTTCTGAACACACACACACACACGAATCAACAGGTGGCTTCACAATACCTGCAATATATTTATTATGTAAATCAATTAGCTTATGCAGTTACATGGTCCTTATAAAGGTTCATTATATCATATATAACTTTTCATACATATTACATATTATATTAAACATATCTCTTCTTATAAGCAAAATATTTCACACTTACAAGTCACACTTTTTTGTGACACTTGACATAATACATTTTAATTGTAGGGAATTTCTTTCTTACACCATGTATTTACAGTACATCTATAACACATATCATCTACAAGGCATCATACACTTCATATTTCACCTGCTGAGGAACTGTAATTCTGATTCAGAGCATTTCAAATATAATGTGCTAATTCAGCACAGCTATAATCATTCATTCAGAGAATATTTCTAACAGTAATCTTTAAACTGGCCTTTTAATCAGATCATTGTAAATTCAAAATGTCCTAACCCCATCTGTGGGAATGCAATCAACCAACATTTTCCCAAGGGAACTAACTGGCACTTCATTGCCCCAGTCAGGCACCTTTATATTCCTTCAGCTTGCCCCAACAGCAGCCAATGCTCTTATTCTCTACTTTTTTGTTAAACCAGAAATGCTTCTGACTGCTGTTGGAAAGATGCTATCTACTAGTTCCTGAGTTCTCTATGAATTTCAGACAAGGGCCTCAGATTCTATTGATAATCTATGTCACTTTCTCCCTTCTATTTTTCCTAAAGGACTCACTGAGTCATTCAAATTTTTTATTTTCTCTGTCCATATATTTTATCCATATATTTTATCTATCCATTACTTTTAGCTATGAATCCAGAAGAAGTCTTAAACTGGCACACATCATATTTATGCTGTTTTTTTAACCTTTTAAGTCATTATGAGAAAGAAGTATCTTTTAGATTTGAGATTCAAAAGGATAGAGAACAAAACATGGAAGGAATATTATTATTGGCAAATCAGTGAATTTCTATTTGATTCTGATCTAAGAGCATATATTCCTAATTTATTCTACTGTTAGGAAAAATACGCCTCTAATCCTGCTCCTTTGCTCAAATGGCGCAAGATACACAGAACATAGGAAGACTCAAACTAAAGATCTATTGAGTCTAGTATCCTGTTTCTAGAAAATGATGACCAGATGCCTCTTATTAAAAATGTAAGAGCAGCCTTGATTGATCAAACTAAACAACTCCCTAGTCCAGGATTTTGTTCATCCACTGGCAAATTAGACATCCACCTGGCATTTCCACAGAAGTTTAAACAGATGAAGTCTTTGCTGATATGGAGATAGTAAAAAAAAAATTCACCTACTATATTTCTGTGAGTCACAGTACTGTTAAGGGACATGAATACTTTTGAAAAAATAAAATATTTTTGAAAAGATAAAATGTTAGGGAAGAGGAAAGTCCAGAATTTTCTGACTTGTGATAAAGTTAAACCCTATATGCAGGGTTGTTTTCAAGATGTAACCTGAACTTCAAAGGTAGATCATTGTGATGCGTTAAGTTTATGCTGGACAACTGATATTTATACCACATTTATACCACATGTGTTAACTTTCTTATTTATTATCAGTTTTGTAAGTGGCAAGTGTTTATAAAACAATAATCACTATTGATATCTCATCCTCATATGCATACATATGTGAATTTCTAAGATTAATGTCCTTGCATCTAAGGAAATAGACTATATAGAAAAGCTCATAGTATAATGAATCTGTTTATCTTTCAGGCTCCATGGTTCTTTCCTGGACATTCTTGTCATTAATGTTATTATTTATATAATCTATAATGTGCATGATTCTTTACAGAATGCAAGGGAACAGGTCTTTATCTCTGACCTGTGGTAAAAACTAGTTCTACTTTCTTGCGAATATTTCTTCTACAAATGAAGAGATGAACTAAAAATACTTACTTGGCTGAAGGGAAGGGTATAAATACTCTTAAATAATACTTCACACAGTACTTACATTTCTAAAACACACAAGCCTTCTTTTAAAGCCATTCCCTGCTACAAGGTCTGCTTCAGAAATATAGAGAACACAGGATCTGTTTGAAAGATGGAAGTCCACAATGCCCAGGCCATCTTCTAGAATGAGCTTAACTTTCCCTTGAAATGAAAAGACCGAGAAAATTTTGATAGTAGTGAATTATAGCAAGCAACTTAATAACATAGAACCATAGAGCTGGAAGAGACCACAATGGTCATCAAGTCCAACCCCTTACCATATGAATTTGAGTAAAATGTTGTCTAACAATTCAACATTTGTTTGAAAGGAAATCCAACTATTTTAATAAGGTTCACTTCTAAGTATGTTGAGGACAACCTTCTCTTGTGTAAGTGTGGATATAAAAAGAAAATATCATGCTTTAAAAATCTGGCTTACTTTATTTTTTTTTTACATCATGGAAATCAATTTGTTAGGGATAATAATGAGAATAAAAGAATCTATTGTAAAAATAATACACAGTTCAATGAAAAGCACTGTTCAGATTATTGTAGCTCAGATTAATAAACCAAGATATAAATAAGGCTTGCGGCCATGCATGTAGCATTCTTGCCTGTGCAAGCAAGCAAACCAGGAAATCTTCCATTAACTACAGATTTCCATTTTGTCTGAACCAGGAAACTATGGGAAATGCTTTCAGAACAAGTCAATGTATTCTAACCACTGAGGCTGATTCATTATTCTCACTTGTTTTGAAACCATTAACCACAGTTTCCTGGTTAATAGTAATCAATGGAATGAGAAAGCAGACATAATCATCCAAACACAACTAATATCCCCACCTAACAGCAATCAGGCATATAGCTTGGAAGTACTCCCACAAGAGGACACCACTGCCAGAAGTGTTGGAGTGCATTTGATTGGTCCAGCAGCTATGGCTTTTCCTGGACAGAGATAAGATAGTTATAGAACTTTATGTAATGGTCACCCTCCCCATTAGACTGCTATCATGTAGTGAACATAGGGTTGCCCTTTAAGATGACTCAAAAGCTGCAGCTAGTGTGAAATGAAGCAACTAGATTGCTGGCCAGAGTGCCAGACAGATATCACATAACGCTGGTCTTAAATGAATTTCACCGGCTGTTCATACACATCTGATCTGAACTCAGTTAAATGGACTAGGATTTTGATAGAAGGAGGAACATGTCTCTGTCTCTATACCAGTGGTTCTCAACCTTCCTAATGCCACAACCCTTTAATACAGTTCCTCATGTTGTGGTGACCCCCAATCATAAAATTATTTATTTATTATTTACAATGCCTCCCCCCGGCAAAGGCTGCCTTGCCGGCCAGGAACAGGGGCGGGGGGGCAGCTAGGGAAAGAGGAGCCGCGCGTCTCCCTCGGGAAAAAACTCCGAGAACCCCCCCGGGCTCTGCTTCTGCTTCACTCTTGTTTCTGTTGGGGGGACAGTATGGGAAAAGTTTGCAGAGTGTCGACCCTGGTCGGGGAGGAGGAATCCCAGCACCTTTGTCTTTTGCGCTGGGAGCAGCTTGCCCCCCCAGAAAAGCGCCACCTTGCGGCCCCCTGGCCCTTCCACAGCGCCCCCCTCTGTGGCGAGTGGGACAGGGGCTGTGACGAAGAGGGGGCCTGCCCCCCGTGCTGCCGCCCCCCAAGCTGGCCCGTCAGACCGGAGGTTCTCCTGGTAGCGGAGAAGGGGAGCGATTTCAGTCCCTTCTGAACAGGGGGCAGGAGGACGCAAGCGCGTGGCTCGCGCTTGTGCACCACCACCGAGGAGGGAATGGAGACTAAGACCATTGGAAATACATATTTTCCGATGGTCTTAGGCGACCCCTGTGAAAGGGTCGTTCGACCCCCCAAAGGGGTCGTGACCCACAGGTTGAGAACCACTGCTCTATACCTTCTCTGCTGTGGCACCTTGCATTTGGAATGCCCTCCCTTTGGAGGTCCCATCAGTGCTTCATGCTGCCACCATGTTAAAATATGACTGTTTATTACAGCCTTTGGGATCTAGTGGGTTTCTGCCAGAATGTATGTACACATGGTTTTAACCTATTTTAACTTTTTAAATTGCTCAACATGCTTTATTTATATAAGATTTGATTGTTTTTAATTTTAAACTATTTTAAACTGTTAAACAGATTTTATTTGTATGCCATCCTGAAATTCCACAAGATAGGAAAGGGTATAATTATTTTAACAATAACAGCAACAACACAGAGCTGGCAGAATTCTGTTCTTCCAAGCTAGTATTTTGTGATAAGATAGAGACCTTCGGAGTATCTATTCCACTTAGGAGTATCTTTAAAATATCCCAAAATTTCCAGGTGTAATACTAAAAGTGGCTTTGTTTCATAACTGGATTGGAATGAAAGGTACTAACAATCTAATAGTTGGGACTAAAGATCAGTTTCCTGAAGCATCAAACCAGCAGCTTATTTCTTTTGCAGTATGGAAATCAAACATTTTCAGGATTTTTTTTCCTCATTCATTTACCTTGTATGCCCTGGGCAATCTGTGAGCCTTTCCATTTCTCATGGCCAATCACATGCCCATAAGGAACACTTACAGCTCCTGCACGGAGTGGAGTAGTATTGTTTGCCATTACTGAACTGTCTTTGCTTTCTGAGCAAGACTGAGACTCTGGAAGTGAAAAAGAAGCCAAAGCATATTATTCTGGAAATGTAGAAACACTCTCTCCCTCCAACAGTTTGGTCAGAAGACAAAAAAGAATTCTTCTGACCATGTCTTCCACATGCAAATAATAAAACAGCAATATTTTAAATAGGTTTTAAGAAAACATGAATGCTCAATAACTTTTTGATACAAGTACTTTTCCTCCCATGAGCATAGTAATAAACAAACTTTTGAAGATTATGGCCACAGAGATTTTGGTGAGGACAGACACTCCAGCTTCCATCCCCATTTGCCCTCATGTGTATATTTGGGAATGTTTTACAGCAGTGATTTTCAACCTTTGGCCCTCCAGATGCTTAAATTTCACTTCCTTTAATCTCTGACTACTAGATATATGATGGTTTCAGCTTCTAAGAGTTGAAGTCCAAAACAACTGGAAGACCAAAATACTGTTTTAATAAGTCTAATGGAATAAATGCCAAAGAAAATATGCATGATTACAGCCTTACTTGCTCTCTAATTTTACTCAGATAAAAAAAAACAGCATCAAAACACAGAAATCATTAATCACTCCAAAATCAAAATTTCCACAGCCAAACATAGAATCATAGAAATGCAGAGTTGGAAGAGACCACAGGGGCCATCCAGTCCAACCCCCTGCCATGCAGGAACACCCTCAAAGCACTCCCGACAGACGGCCATCAAGCCTCTGCTTAAAAACCTCCAAGGAAGGAGACTCCACTACACTCCGAGGCAGCAGATTCCACTGCCGGACAGCCCTGACTGTCAGGAAGTTCTTCCTGAGGTTCAGGTGGAATCTCCTTTCCTGCAGCTTGAATCCATTGCTCATCCTGGTCTCTGGAGCAGCAGAAAACAAGGCCCCTCCTTCCTCTACGTGGCATCCCTTCAAATATTTAAACATGGCCATCATGTCCCCTCTTAACCTTCTCTTCTGCAGACTAAACACACCCAGCTCTCTAAGTCTATCCTCATAGGGCTTCATGGCTTCCAGGCCTCTCACCATTTTGGCCGCCCTCCTCTGGACTTGCTCCAGCTTGTCAATATCCTTCTTGAATCCCATTCTTTTTTTTATGCAAGGGACATTATTAACTACCATTGTTTGCATTTTCTGTATTTCAGTTTCCCCTAACCTGCCTGTTTATAATCCCCCACTAATGCATATATGAATACATCTATAAATACCTAACTCAAGACAATACTACCTGTATTGAAGAAGTGAAGTACAGTCAACAACCAGGAAAGAAAGGGATGCTGCTCCAGGTGATCCTACTGTAGCTGTCTGTGCTCACCTACAACAGGCCAGGTAAACAGCTGCTGCCAGAATCACTTACCTAGCAAGAGAGAAGAGCAAACCGGAAAGAAAAGAGGAAAGCAAATTAGCCCACCTCACTAGCTACCCTGTCATGTTGAAAAAGCATAGAATCATAGAAATTCAGAGTTGGAAGAGACCACACACGCCATCCAGTCCAACCCCCTGCCAAGCAGGAACACCCTCAAAGCACTCCCGACAGATGGCCATCAAGCCTCTGCTTAAAAACCTCCAAGGAAGGAGACTCCACTACACTCCGAGGCTGTCTGCCGGACAGCCCTGACTGTCAGGAAGTTCTTCCTGAGGTTCAGGTGGAATCTCCTTTCCTGCAGCTTGAATCCATTGCTCCTTGTTCTGGTCTCTGGAGCAGCAGAAAACAAGTCCCCTCCTTCCTCTACGTGGCATCCCTTCAAATCTTTAAACATGGCTATCATGTCCCCTCTTAACCTCCTCTTCTGCAGACTAAACATACCCAGCTCTCTAAGTCTATCCTCATAGGGCATGGCTTCCAGGCCTCTCACCATTTTGGTTGCCCTCCTCTGGACTTGCTCCAGCTTGTCAATATCCTTCTTGAATTGGGGTGCCCAGAACTGGACACAGTATTCAAGATGGGGTCTAACCAAAGCAGAGTAGAGTGGTACCAGTACCTCCCTCGATCTAGACACCATACTCCTATTGATGCAGCCAAGAATTGCATTGGCTTTCTTGGCTGCCGCATCACACTGCTGACTCATGTTCAGCTTGTGGTCTATGAAGACTCCTAGATCCCTTTCACACGTACTGCTATCCAGCCACGTGTCCCCCATCCTATATTTCTGTATTCCATTTTTTCTACCTAAGTGTAGGACCTTACACTTCTCTCTGTTGAATTTCATTTTGTTCGCCCTGGCCCAGCTCTCCAATCTATCCAGGTCATTTTGAATTTTGATCCTGTCCTCTGGCGTATTAGCAACCCCTCCCAATTTGGTGTCATCTGCAAATTTGATGAGCATGCCCTCTATTCCTTCATTCCTTCCTTCATATAGCATGGAGCTATAAATTTTGCTACCAAAATAGAAATTATTAGTGGAGGTTTTTGAAAGGGAAAAAAAAAATTATCCCAGGATGCACTTTGGAAGAAGCTTTCAAATGGTCTCCAGAAGATTCCAAATGTTTTTGTTTAGTTATGTAAGGTTTACCTCACCTGGTGGTTTCATTTCACCTGCGCATAATGTTAGTTTTAAATCAAAAGTTTGCTGAAAAACATTGAATTAATCTTCTTTTTTGTGGTATAGGCCCCAGGCCTATTTTTTTTCACGTTATTTCTACCTCAGGTTCTAACGTTCTTGTTAAAAAGTCCACAAAGACATCCACTTCTTTAACTGAAGGAGACTTGCCTTTGAAAAACATTTTCAAATAATCAGTTAAAAAAACCCACCCAACAGACAAAAGCAGACAAAAAAAGGGCCTTCTGCATATGGTTTCCTCAAAGTTCCAACCAGTAAAACCCTGACATCCCTCCATAGGAAAGATATTTCCCGCCCACTAAAGCGGCGTCCCAACCGTCGCTCGACCAGACTCACCTCTGAGGGCCAAACTCCATACTTTCAATCCAGGCCTCCCGCCCTCCTCTCACCGGCTGGGCGGGGGCATAGGGAAAGGGGCGGGGCTTATGGAAACGGCTGCCGGTTGCTACGATACAGGAGGAACCAGTAAGGCGAGCGGCGATTGGAGAAAGCGGTTGCTTGTAGCCAATCGGCTTGCGGTTTTTTCGTTGTGGTTGCGAAGAGGAAAGCGTCTGTGTTTTCTTTGGGCGGCGGGGGGGCTGTGGGGGTTGGTGCTCGCCGCCTCCTCCCCCTCCTCGCGGTCCCCGCCGCGCCTTCGCTCTCTTCTTCCCGGGCTGTCATGGCATTTTATTTCAGGAGAGGCCGCAGGGCCCAGTTTGTGAGTATTCCTTCCGGAAAGTCGCGGTGGTGGTGGGGCTGATGACGGGGGGGGGGCGGAGGAGCAAGTGGTCGTCCCTGAGGAGAGTCGCGGCGGTTGCCGTGGCCGCTGGGCCGCCCCTCGCTCGCGCACCTGGGGAGGGATTCGGTGAGGATGAGAGGGTGACTTCTTTCAAAGGAGAAAAACAACAACAACGACAATAAGTTATCGGGATGCGTTACGAATACGTGTAGCTCCGTTTCAAGGGAATGTCCCCATTTTTACCAGGTCTGAGGGGCCAAAGGGGAGCAAACGGTGGCTTTCCAGATGGAGGATGACCGTCCTCGCCACCTGTGGCTGCGCGACTCGGGCTGGCGCCAGTCGCAGCCTAGGAACAGGTGGGAAGCGGCCCGCTCTCTCCGCCATTTCCGCACCAGGCTGTTACAGCGCTGTTATTCCACTTTCAACAGCACGGAACCCTGTGGCCTTTGAGGCCCCTCCCTAAACTGCAAACCCCAGGATTCCATAGAATGTTGAAATGGAATCATCGCGCTATAAGAGTCTAGTGCGGAAATGGCTTCCCTCTCCTTCAGGATGGCTGCTTGTCTGGTCCACAAGAGCTTTGGAGCACCAGTAGAATTATTTCCAGCCCGCCGTGCCGTACAGTTTACGAACCCACTTGGCAGTGGATTCAGTCGAGTCTGGTTTTTTAAATCCCTTCGTAAATTTAAAGTACCCTGTTCGGATCCTATTCCTGCTCTCCAAAACTATCCCCACTGAATGTATTAAAGAGAGTCCAGATCTTATACTGTACGTGCTTACTTCAGAGGAAGCCCCACTGTACTCTAAGGGGCTTATTTTGAAGGAAGCATGCACAGGATTGCACCCTTAATTCCAAATGGCGGTTACTGCTGGTGATTAATATACCAGAGTATGGAGATCTGGTGTTTCTACTGCTATCACCAGGGGGCACTTTCTAGTAATGAATATTGATGGTGGAGCGGGGAGGAATCCAAAGCATCTGTTCACCCAGGAATCTCTGGTCATGATCTACCATGCTGTGAAAACAAGGAGATTTGGGTTCTTTGCATACCAGGATTCTGACATACTGCATGGCTGTCTGCTTTCTTCAGACTGGGGAGGGTATTTAAAGCAGTCTGTGACATGGAAATAGATTTCACTATTTAAGAGTGGCTGATACAGATGCCTTTTTAGATCAAGTAGGTGTTTGGATCCTAATTCTAGAAACTTGATTTTTATATCTTCAGTTTGGGTTTTTTTTTTAAGCCCTAATTATCTGTATTCTTTTGTAGAGCTGCTGTATTCTACAGATTGCTCAATTAGTGGGATTTATGTTGATTCTTAACCAATTATGTAAAGACTGGCTCAGGAGTTATATTTATGGTAACAGCAGTCTGCAGTTAATATTTTGTTGAAATCGGATGGTTTCCATAAAAGAGACAGGGGAATCCTGTAGCCCTCCAGATATTGACCTGTAGTTCCAGCATTTTTCACTGTTGGATATGACCAGGGGTGCTGGGACTTGCAGTTCAATAACAGGGCTGCATGAGTCCCACTCCTACCATAAAGAATTAAGATCAAAGAATTTACATTTTTAAAATTAAATATTATTCAACATGTCCAAATTTAAGGATTTGATGCAACCGTATGTGAATGCTTAGAATAATGAACTGTTACTGAAGAGACATCAAGCAGTACTGACAAGCTGCTGAGAAAATGGAGCAGGCTTACTGGCTAAAGGGATCTGGAATGTCTTACTGGCTAAAGGGATCTGGAATGTCTTAACGTAATGAATGTTAGTGACACTAAAATCATATGTATAGTTAGATTCATTTGGGCCTGTTGCATACATTAACTTGCATGTTAATGTTCTTCCATACTGTATTATTTTCTTAGTCCTTGTGCATGCATAGTCTTGTGTTTCTCCATTCTGTTAGTTCATTCATTGCCAACTAACTTTATTTTAAATTGTCTAGAAACATATAGCTCATGGCCTGATCCCTGCAGCCACCATAGCTCCTAAACCTGCTGTCCCCCGCACCCCTCCCCCTCGTAGTCCAAACCCTTCTCCAGAAAGGCCCAGGTAGGTTATAATGTTTTTCATCTCTTGATTACCAGTTATTACATGGAATTAAAACTATTACAGACCTGAATATTTGGAGAAATTCATGATTTTTATGTATATTATTTATGTATTAATTTAAAATTTGCTTGTGTGAATGCCTAGAAGAATCTGTTGAGCAACAAAAAGAGCAATATTCAAAACGGTAGGTTTCCAGCCCAATTGTAGATGTGTTATTTTTGAACTAAGAAAAACATTTATGGTGGCCCCTCCCTTACTGCAACTTCTGCATACACGAATGAGAGTTGCACAAAAAGAATTGCGTCCCATTATAGTCAATGGATATAGTAGGCTGTGCTTTGTGTTTTTGTTTTACGCAGAGATTCCTGGAGTGGAACCACTGCATATATGGAGGACACACTGTACTTTTCTTTCATCCGTGAGCTGGCTGACAGATATTTCACACTGATGTGATTGTATTAGTTACACAAGAAGCTCTTGAGAATGTGTGAATCCCACCGTGGTGATCGCACTTCTAAGAACCACCTGTGTGTGTCCCATCTTAAACACTTAGTAGGGTATGTTGACAGGGTCACCATTGGCTGTACCTCCTCCAGATTCTCTGCATAGCTGTTCTACATCTGATTGTTGCTTCTTTAACTCTTAGAGACTACACAAATATAATGCTAGCAGTGGACTGTGTTAAATAATGTATGGAATACAATTTACTAAGGAACTAGTCATAATTGAAAACACAATCTACCTTCACAAGCTCTCCCCTTCCCAAATCTTCTCTTTTGTTTTTTTCCAGAAATTAATTTTAACAGATTTCCCTTATGTCATCCTTATAGCACATTCCATAGTTCTGTTGTCATGCTCAATAGTCATCCCCCCCCACCCCACCCCCCAGCATCAGACATGTATTAGACATCACTCTATATGCATAGAGCTCCCTTATGCAAACCAAGAGACTGAGACTGTCAGGCTCTCTCTTTTATGAAGGGATTATAAGAGTATATCTTGGTATGTACATAGACCTACCTTTCACATGTACCAAATGGTAACATGACAGAAATGTGTGTGGGGGTTCATAGTGTTGTATCTATGAGCCAGTGGGTGTAGAGGTTTTAGTGCTGGACTATGACTGTGGAGATCTGGGTTCAAATCCCCGCTCAGCCATGGGAACCCACTGGCTGACCCTGGACAAGTCACATTCTCTCAGCCTCAGAGGAAGGCAAAGACAAACCTCCTCTGAACAAATCTTATCAAGAAAACCTCATTATAGGGGATTTGAACCCTGGTCTCAAGAGCCATAGTCCAGTGTTCAAACCAGCTTTCAAAAGCATTTTTACTTGTCCCATGTTAAAGAAACTAATAAGAATTTGTTATATATCACTCTGGCCTGGTTCAGATATAGTGACTGTAGATTGTTTAACTATATTTTGTTACAGCCAAACTTTTACTCTTGGATCACAATCCAGGTTATGAGAACAACATCTAATCCTTTTTTTTTTTAATCCTGGTTTATAACTTTCAGATTCTACTATGGTTTCTCTGTTCAGATGTTACGTAGTACTTTAGGTTAACAAAGTCTGGAAGTCTGTGTTGTGACATGTGGGAGAAAAGAAAGAGAAAGTTTTCATGAGCATAGTTCTCATTCTTGGTCTACTTAATTATAGTTTATTAGACAATGGCAGTTGTGTCTGAGCAGCCTCTGATTAAAGCATGACCTGAATTTGGGTTTTGTTTGTGATTTTGTAATAAACAGTTGAACTTGTTAATGGTTGCTACCCAGAGTCCAGAATTAGACATGCATGGGTTATGTATGATGCAAAGCCCATTTTTTTCATGTGGTCTTTCTTCACTGTGTATTCTTACATTTCCTGTGGGATAGTAAACAGTGGGAAACCCCCAGTGTTTGCATGAAGCTTGGTATACTCATAGAAGTTGCCAGATTGTATCTTAAAGCTACAGTTCAGAGCTCCCATGTACATTGGCATAGCTTGGTATAAAAAAGATCAGTGAATGTGTTCAGGACTTTCTTCCCATGAGCTGACAAAAGGAGTGCTCTGTTATATATATGAGCCAACTGTACAACTTTATAGTTGTTTAAGCTTCTGATAATTAGAGGGATATTAGTCCTCCCACTAAAAGCTTTGATAGGTGGAAAATGCTTCAAATAAGTAATTATAAAGTTTATATTTAATAGGTCTGCTTTGGCAGCAGCTATTCTTGTGACTACTCTGACTGGGCGGACTGTTGCCATCCCTCAGCCTCGCCAGCGTTCTCTTTCTGAAAGTGATGCCAGCAGTTTGCAGGATCGAGAAAATTATGGTCAGCCTTATGCTACAGTCACTGAACTGCGAATGGGGTAGGATTTGCTACACGTTTTGACATACCCTGTCAAGAGTTTCTATATTAGAACTGTTGAAAAACAACAGTCTTTGTCTTTAGTAGCCAGAGTCCAAGAACTCAACCTTATGGCTTATTTCAGATATAATGAGAAATGTGAGTGATTCTGCATGAATGCATCTTCCTCTTTCATATGCCCAAGGAGGAGATCAAAAACATCTGTTTTCAGTTTTAAACTTGCTACAGTTCTTCAGAGCTGCTGGGGAGATGGAGCAACTGGGTTACTTTATCCGGGGTTTTTATACATTAAGGCCTCCCTCGGGTCCTGTGTATGCCAATGGTCTTTTCTCCAACCCTCCTATATTACTTACCAGAGCCCTTCACCTGCAGGGATCTTTGTACTGAGCAATATCAGGACCCACACATGTCATTTGTTTTGTGCCTCATGCACATTCTGGATAGCTCTGTTTTTCAACTCAAGAAACTGTATGTATTTAAAGTATGGTTTGAATACATAGCATAAATAAGTCATGGTTCCTCTTATTTGGATGCTACATGAAATATAGTCAGTATATTAAAAAAAAGAAAGCAGAAGCTTTTGAATTCCAAGATGTGCAAGAGCAAGAGAGAGAAGAGAAGCATAGGTACACAAATTCAAACCTTATACAGCTGTATACATAATGGGAGGTCATGGTTTCATGATAGGTTGGAACAAAGCCATGACAGATTATAACAAAGTGACAGTGGATATTTTGAATCCTTACTGGAACTGGACCTCTTTACACGTTATGTACACATTTTCAATTCATGTTGAGAGTTGTTGCTATAGAATCCAGAAATAGTTTCCCTGATAAAAGTCCATTTAGATGTTGGGTGAATACTTACGTAAAACAGACATCATGGTATTTTGTGCAATCTGTCTCCAGTTTAGAGGCAGCCTATATATTCAGAAGCCATACTTGTTACTTGGAGATGTCACAGCAATTACAGTTTTCCTAAACTGGGAAACAAGGAAAGGATTGGAGAACAGGAAGGGCCTTCCCATGCAGAACACTCAAACCTGCATTACGCTCTTATGCTCCATCCGGTATTTCACTGTTCTTTGTGAATTGGGAAGCTGATATTCTAAAAAGTCCTTATGTTACTTTCTGATGCAAGCAAGGGCAAAACAACATTGCCAGAAACAAAACAACCAACAAATTGCATTTGCAGGAATGGTGTGATCCTAGGTTGAATGTCATCTCATATCAGATCTTAGGTTCAGACATATAGATTATTGTGTTTTGAGATCATCGCCAAACATGAATTCATATGGCTGTTTCAATAATATTATATGAGCACTGCCGGGAAATAAAGAGATTTTTCTTTTTTAGCTCTTTTCCTGTTGTTTTGTTTCTCTAAATCAAATGTTTCAACACTGTGCATGACTCATTAGAATTAATGTGCTTTCTGCTTGCAGTCCAAACTGGAAGAGTGATGGTGATGAAAGGAGTGCTGTACAGTCTTTTGAAGTATCTGGCACTTGCTGTGATGATGAAGACATGGACACATACCCATCAGATACAGATAAAGAACCAGATCCTGTCTATCAGGTTATTGATACAACAGAAAGAATTAGTAGTGAGGCATTGTATGCAGTTCCACACAAAGTTAAAAAGGTAGGCTTTCAGATGTATATTTTTTGTCACCTCAAATTGTAAAAATTGAAAATTCTTATAATTTGCATCTGTGAAGTTAAAGCATTATTTGTCCTTGATTTTGTTATTTTCAACTTACAACAAAAACAATAGTCTTTTGGTAACTTTAAGATTAATCATTTTTGTTTTGGTAGATTGTAGTTCTAATTTATCCCTTTTCTTAACTATGAGAACTCAATAAAATCTCCCCATCCTGAAGCAACACCATCTAATTTTCACTTTTCATCTGTTACTTAAAGCTAGATATTTTACAACTCTTGTGACCAACTTGGTATCAATTAAAACAAGTTGAAGTTGTTGCCATTAGGAGGAACTATCTGTTTTCTTTTTTAATAATAAGAAAAATATGGAAAATCAAGCTCAAACCTGTATTTCTGACAAGGCCAAGGTCTGTTTTTGATGTTCAGGTTGCAGTCCTATATACACTTACCATAAACGCTACTGTGCTTGGTGTGGCTTATTTCCGAGCAGACGTATATAGGATTGCACAGTTAGTAGCTCTGTGTAAAGACAGGTAGATAAAGACTAGCTGAAAAATAGCAACTGTATAATCAAAGGTAATTTGAATTTTTAAATGCAGCAAACTGGTGCGCATGCACACAGTGTTAACCAGAATAGTGTCTAAATTATGCTTGAATAAACATTTTTTTATTTGTAGTTCAAATAAAGCCATATTTGAAACTCAGTATTTAAAAGTCGATACTTCGATTCAGAGATCATATAAAACTATGATTAAGAAAGCTTAATTATGTTTTATTGTAAAGACATCATTGTCAAACTATGGTTGTGGTCAACCAACAGATCACAGTTGGAAATCATATTTTAATGTGGCTTTGTAACATTGGTTTACATTACATGTACTAATAAATCTGAACTGATAAATCATACAGTGGGCCCTCGATATCTGCTGGGGTTTGGTTCCAAGATGGCCTGTGGCTGCCAAAGTTCATGGATGCTCAAGTCCTGTTATGTACAGTGGTGTAGCAAAATGGCATCCCTTATATAAAATGGCAAAATCAACGTTTGCTTTGTTAATTTTTTAAAAATATATCTTCAAGCCATGGTTGGTTGAATCCGTGAATACAGAATCCGTGGATATGGAGAGCTGACTGTACTTGTTGCCATCACTCTACTTTTAAAAACTGCTGCTACAATAGCATAGCATACCATACCTTATAACACAAATGTTGAGAACACAGAAATTTAGACCAGTTAGCGCAGCATCACTAAATTATGGTTTGCCTCCTGTTATTTCGAATATCAAACAGTGTTGTTGTTGTTTATTTATTTATTTAAAAGTGATTTTGTCTGAACAAGTACCATTTGACAAAACTTGGTATGCAACTGATCTCTAAAGCTACAGTTTGAAACTAGTTTTGTATGACATCTGAACCAACTGTAGCCAAGATTGTGCTTTTCCTTCAGAATCTGTTTGAGATACCATTTGAAAATTCTCAGTGTAGAAGGAAGGAAGCCACACAAAATAATTTGCCTGTATATCTGGAACACAGATACTTTGGGATCTAAGTTTAATGTTGACACCCAGATTTTTTTTGTTGGGGGGGGTGTTACCCAGATTCTAGACATACTACTTGATGACTGTTTAGACCATCATCTGACCTGGGTTCCAAGCTTTCATTTCTTTTTTAAAAAAGTTGGTAGCCCTTGTAGGAGTCAAGATATGAGGCAAACTGTGGAGGTGCTCTTCTGTCAAATCACTATGCAAGAAACAAGTCTATTTGGGAATTTCAGGCATCACAGAAGAACAGGGCTGCATTAACATTGTCTTAGGCCCCAGGCATCCCTAGGCATCGACTCCCTGTCTCACCTTGACATACCACTAGGGATGTTTTTATAGCCCCTAAAATATTGTTTTCATAGGCCCTGGGCACTGTGCCTAAAGTACCTAATGGATAAGGTGGGCCTGGGAAAGAGAGAGTGGTGTGAGCAGCAGAGTATAGAAGTGTGGGAGGGACACATTGTGAGGACTTGAGGCAAGAGAGGGAGTAGGAGAAACAGGAGAGCAAGTGTATGAGAAACAGAGTGCGGAAAGTAAGGGAGAAACGCATTGTGAAGGCATGATATGAAACAAAGGATGGAGTAAGGGAGATGGGAGAGTGAGCAGTGCTAGTGGCAGAGTTCAAGAAGCAAAGGGAGACTGTGGGGTAAAGGTGGGAGTTGGATAAAAGGAACGGTTACCGGTATAAACAGTGGAGTGCAAGAAGCTGAAGGAAAGGGGTGTATTGTGAGGACACGAGAAACGTGCAGGGGAGGGAAATGTGATATCACAAGATGAGGGAATGAAGGAAGAGAGTGGATAATGCAGCAGCAAAGAACGGGGGGGGGGTGGTGGTGCTGTAGAAGCATGAGGTGAGTCCAGCGAAGGGGAGGAATGGGGCTGGAGCAGGTCAGGAACACAGTGAAGGAGGCAAGGCATCAGCTGTAGAGATCCTTCGAGAGGATGAGAACAGTGCAGTTCATTGTTCCCACTCTCTGTTCCCGAGACAGCCAACTCATGATGATATTCTGAGGAAAGAAGGAGCTGAGAAGAGGCAAGAGGAGAGGGGAGATAGAAGCTTACTAAGGTAGATGCTTGATAGGAGTCTTCTGATTTGTAGAAGGTGGATGCAACTGTGATAACTAACTATGCCTTTATTTGTCTTGGGGGTACAGTATGGGCATTTGAACATTTTACTCACAAATATGCCATGTTGTCTTAAATGTTCGCAAGAGAGGAAATGCCATTTACCTCTATAATGTAAATTTTATCAGTGAAGCAAAATGAACTACAAATGTGGGCACGCACAAAAATTGAATTCGCACTTGCTTTGAAATGTATACTTTTCTTAGACAAGGGCATACCTTTCAAAGTTTTCATTGGGGTACCTGTGTTAGTCTTTTGCAGCAAAAACAGCAGAATTGAATATCTACCCTTCTCTACCCTTAACAGGGTTTTTTTTTGGCATAAGCCTTTGCAAACTGTCCCCCGCATTATGGGTTGTGGAAAAAGGGAGGATATAATTAGTGAGGTAAGAGGGAATGGAAATGTAAAAGCACAAGTATTCATTATTATCTTTACTGGCGCTAATGAATAATAATTGGGTGGGAGCCCAGATATCTTAGTGAGCTGCTTAGCATATACATTGTGGTGTAAAGCTGAATAGGTCAAAGACAGTTGAAGTAGATGTTTTTTAGTTATAATAAAATATTTATTCTCTGTCTCTGAAAACAATCAAACTATGTTTTTTTCCTTGAATTACTCCTATTGTCTTATTTTCCTCTGCCTTCTGAATCAGATAGCCAATCTCTTTCAGGAATCTTTTTGTGGTATTTTCATAGATCCATAACTTTTTACTATCAGTGAAAAATGAATGGCCAGAAGTTAGTGGTCTGATGAGAACTCCATTGGAAGTGCCCACCATGATGAAAAACTAATATTGTTACTGCTTTTACTGTACTAGAAATGCACTTGTTCACTTTATATAGCTTCCTTCTCTCTAATAATCCCCATAACAGCCCTCTAAGGCAGGCTTGCCGGAAGGTAGAAGTGGCCCAAGGTCACATAGGAAATTCCATGACCAAGCAGAAATTTCAAATTGGGTTTCCCTGTTCCCAGCCCAGGACTTTACTGTATACTGGTTCTCTCAGAACAGTTGTAACTGTAAAAAAATGGTATGGGTAAAACATAGTGGAATTAAAAATATAACAGTTAATGTGACTAATTTACATAATTAGAATAATATTCAGATTAGACACCCAAATTTGAAGAAGTAGAGTATGGCATCAGTGTGTAAATTACAGCAAATAGAAACCATAGTTTGAAGTTTAGGTATGAATTAGTCTCTATTGTGAATACTTACTTGTATGAGAAATTAACAGCTAGCCTTTACCAAGGCTTCCCAAGGTAATCTGAAAAGTTTTTTGTTATTATTATTATTATTAGGATTTATGAGTAGGCTGGGCATCATTCTGGAATCTAAACCTGGATCCAAACTGACTGAAATGTCTACTCAGTACTCATTGATTTAGTCAGCTGAAACAGCTATTTTTGCAACCAGTCTGGCAGTATTATTTCTACAAAGTAATGAAAGCACTACTGCCACAGTGACAGATTGTAATAGATACTGTGATTCATGAAGAGATATATGTTTGCATGTATTCATAAGATTACATATAAAGTTATATGATTCATAACCAGCAAGAGTTGCTACATCTAATTACAGCTGATTTCTTTCCCCTTTGTGGTGTCTGTTTATATAGCTTGTGTCTGGGAATGAAGCAGATACTTTTAATGGTCCATAGGCACAGGATGTTGGAGTCCTGAACTAAATTAAATTAAAAATTTAGAAGACAGGAGCAAACTGGAGGGAAAGGAAAAAGTGGGAGAAAAATATGCAATAAAATGCAGTGTTTGTGTAAGGAGGCAGAAAATGGCCTTAGGTGGGGCAGAAAAAAGCAGTCAAGCCTTTACATTACATTATATACATTAGTCTCATTGAAATAAATAAAACCTTCGGAGTTAAAGTTCATGACTGCAGGCTGAAAGGTGAAAAACATGTTCAGGAAAATATTGTGCCTCATCCCTCCTCAGTCTCCACAGTGCAGATGGAGGATTGGATGACTGAATTCTTCTCAACATGTGGGAAGCTAATATGGTAAGGTTCTAGTCCAAGTTTTCTCTCTGATAGAATAGTTTTCTGTTTGCTGAGAAACTTTATGTGGGGGACTTTTGCAATATGCAAATCCTGTACCTGAATTTTAAAGTAAAGTGTTTCTACTCAGGGGCCTGTATTTAATTTCCCCCCTGAATATGTAGATTAGCTTTAAGAGGAAAAGGTAAGTGGAGAAGAAAAGATAAAATGGAAAGAAAACCGTATAGCTTCCAGCCATAGTAATTAGTCTTACACAGTCTCATAGAAGTGAGTACTCTGTTCAGTGCCATGAATCACACAACATAAATATCAATATCTTGTCAGAATGATAGTAAAGATAATCTCTGCTTTAAAAGGGAAGATAAAGATTACTGCTACTGTGGACTACAAAGAGGTGCTACTAAACATAATTCTAGTGGAGAAAAGAACTGTTTTATCTTGACAGCTTTATCTATAAATCCTAAATACAGGCCTTTGTGTATATTCTCCTGCCTGTTTGACTGTAGCAACCTTGCTGTAGCCAAAGTATTGCACAAACAAGTTCATCTTTGGAACAACCAACTGTCTGAAAGCACAGGATTTTCCCTTGAAGAGCTGATACCTTGTGCACTGAGCCTCCACAAGCAGTGTTTCTGTGAGGATGTCCCAAAAAAAATTATAGGCAGGTATCCCTCACTTCTGTAAAGCAATGATTTAAAGAAGAGTGCTATGAAGAAGTTGGCAAGGAAGAGGTGATGAGTTACAACCAGCTCTGCTCACTGCTAGGGGTGAAACAAGAACATTTGAAAAACTGAGTCTTTATACATGAGCACAGTGAACAGTGGAAACCTTCCTTACTTCTCCATCAGGAAAGAGAACTAAAAGGAGAAGACAAGACAGTATCCAGGAAGATAGGGGAAGTTTTATAACTACACCCACAGCTGAGCTGTCAAACCAGGAGGAGAGTCTTCTGAATAAATTTCTGCATTGTACCTTGGATTCTTGCTCTGATTAAGAAGGAGATCAAGGAAGTAAAGACAAACAGGAGGGAGATGTTACAATTCACAGCCAAGTTCTAAATGTAACTGAGGTATGTATGGACCCTCAAAACATTGTGGCTGCTGCTGTGAAGAATCCAGTGATAAAGAGATCCTTCCCAAAGAGTAGTCTATGTACAATTTCAAGAGTTATCACCAGCATGTTGAGATGAGGTGGCTCATGGGCCACATCTTACAAAAATCTACCATTGATGGCAGCTATGGATATTCCTCAGTCAACAGTGGCAGCCCTGGCTCCACTATAGATGCAACTTTAGCTCATTTCACAAAGCTACCCCGGTTCAGTCTCTGGGTCCAGCAAAGAACAAAGGCCTATTCCTGCCTTGTGACTCAAAATTGTGTTTACAGTCTTCTAGATCTGAAAGAAGGCAAGCAAAATGGAAAAAATGTGGCAGAGTATAATGAAGAGAAGAGGGTGAACTTGATCTTCCTAAGCCCCTGGCAGCACAATGTTCTCTGAAGGAGGCACAAACACGGGAGGTTTACTCTTCTGGGTGTGGTACTGTATATGGTTGGTCACATTGCACATGGTGGGTCATGGGTCATGTAGCACTGATTTTTTCTGAATGTTTACCTAAAAGCTTTCCCAAGGATTCTGTCTGCCTCTCTACATCTCATTATGTAGTTAAGCTTTGCAGCCCAAACAAGGTGTAAAGTGTTAGCAGGCCTAACTGTAGCTTTATGTCTTCTCCAGAACATGTGCAGATGTGTTGTGGGCTGAGTGGCAGAGAAAAAAAATATTGCTTCTTTTTTTCTGTCTCCCTCATAATCTGTTCCTTATGCCAGATGTTATGATCTGTTTCAGCCTAGCACATTGTTGTATGTGATTCTTCCCTTATCTCCTTTTCCTTAGCAAGTTTGAGTGGAGCAAGGTTGAGAACATCTCCCCTCCCCCTTTTTGTTGGATCTTTGTTGGATATAAGAAAGTTATCCTAACTCAGAAACTTTGTAAATTTTCATGTTTTTGTTGTATGGAACAGATAAAGTTAGATTAATCAATAAAACACTTAATCAACTAAAAGGGGACCTTCATTAAAAGGGCAGCAGATTTAAAAATTATTAAAAATTCCAAGTTCCAGGTGCCATATTAGGAGTGTAATTTCCCTTTTTCAGGTGCAGGTAATGCTTTTTCTGAATTGACAGTTTATATCACTAATAATGTTGCATGTCTCTATATTTTTAAAGTAACAAACTGACTTGTTTTTTGCAACAAGGCGTCTCATGCACACACTCTGCATTATGACCCTGATAGTGAAGATGGACTCACCTTACTCAAAAAATCAGTTATCTTTTGGAAAGGCCCTGAGAGAATATTTGTTTCCCATAATTAATTACAGCTTATCAGAAAACATTCTGTGAGTGATTATCTAAAACTATGTCCCTAGAGGCAAAGTGTTTTTCTTATTTTTATAAAAAAAATTTAGAATTTAAAATTCAGAAATTTAAACAATTAATCTATGATTTTTTTTTCCAGTTAGATGACAACCTTAATATAGTTCTTGGCTTCTGTCTTATCCTGGCGTGATTAAAACCCAGAAGCCATTCTAGGCAATTCACTGTGTGTGGGGGGAAGGTGCATAGCTTGCTCTGTGGCATTAGTGATCAATAGCTTGTCAGTGCAAGATGTACTCAACATGCATAGCAAGCTGTCTAGGAAATGTAGACTTGCTTTTTTAGATAATGTAAATTGTAATGCTTGCTCTCCTCATCTCTGTACAAAAGAGAGAAAGAAGAAACATGGGTGATGAAAAGCTCTACTATGGAGTTGGAGTGGGAGGAAGGTAAAGTGTGAAAGGGTGCTAGAGCAACAGAAAAGAAAGTAGACCCATCCTGCTCTATGTGTTTCCCCACCTGTTAGATTTGTGACTTTAATCAGTTATTTTGGTAAGTTACCTGTGTTCTTGTACCTTAGCATGCATGTTGTTCTTCAGACCCAGGCTGTGGATTTATAAACTGTATGGTAATATTTTTTATTTAGGAAAGTCTCCCAGTATCATCTAGTGCTGATGGTGAAGAAAATGATTCTTCTGTCCATGAACCTACTTGTCTCATTCATCCAGATGTTCAGGTAGAAGGTAGGGTTACCTGTTTACCTTATTGATATAATATTTTCCGAGTAAGTAGCATTCCAGGATCTTCACTGAAATATAAAACATCCAGCAAAATATTGCAGTGTGTCCCTATCCCATGAGAGGTATGTTTTTATTCTTGCTTCAGCCAGCCTGACTCGAAGAGCTCATGTACAGTGGGGCTCATGTAAATATAGATGGTATTTCAGGAGAAAGCCAAATATAAAGGATATACTTTTCCTTTCCATGCAGTCCCTTACCGTGCTGCATAGCTCTGGTCAACTGCAAAACCCAAATCCAAGCAGATTATAGTTATATACAGGAAGAAAAACCAACTGCAAAATTTCCCATTTCCTTGCACTCCATACCCTGCCCTCCCACTCATTTTTCAGCCATAATCATTGATGGATTCAGTGGCCTTATGGAGGCTTTCTCTAAATGTGCATAGGGCTCGTGTGATCTGCAGGAACCAATGATACATGTGCTTGCTGGCCTCTAATGTGTCCATATACTCCATCCCTTCCCTTTCCACTTCTAATTTAGCAAATTTAGGACAAATCTGAAGTGAGATTCTAAGTATGTTCAGCTGAATAGGCTTAGATGTTGCCACACAGTAAGGAACCTTGGATTATCAAAGAAGCTTTAAACCATCACTCTATATTCTGGTTTATTAAGAATGCATAGAGCGTGGTTTCCTAATTGTGCAAAGAAGAAACTATGTTAATTGCAGCTTCTTGGCCTATTATACCACTCATGCAAGAGGAGGGAGAAAGCAGTTGCATGCATATTCTTAGTTGAGTCTATGGACCACAATAAACTAAACAGAACAAGCACAGCAAAATTTTACTATATTAAATAATAGCAAGAAATTTAGCAGAGGATAAGCACAAAAATAGTCATTAATTGTGAGCGCTCTAAATTCTCATATGAAGTTGTCTTTTCACTTATCTTAATTACCATTGACAGAAACTTGGTAATTATCAGAGTTACACTAGAGCATCTGTTCTGTAACATAATTTAACATACAATTTATCCAATCATCCTGTAAAATTTCTTGGTAATGAGCTGATCAACTGTTGGTGAGCCTGGTTATAAAAAACACAAGACCAAAAAAAAAAGTGTGGCATAACTTCAGCTTCCTACTAACCACAAGGACAAAGCTTTGAAGAGAAGGGCATCCCAACATACCTGCTGTAAAGCGGTTCTGAATGGAAAGCATTATATCTGACCTTAGTAACTAATATACAATAATTTGGAACAGTTAGGTTCTTTAGAAAATCTGTCAGAAGGAAAGATCCCACATAATGATATTCTTATTCCATCTAGGTTTATAAAGTTGAGATCCAACTATTTGAGTGCAGCTGGTGATTGGGTTTGGCTTTTTGGAACATGGTTTATTATGGGGGTATTTAAAATGTCTTTTGTCAGGGTAGCACAAGGTAGCTCCTCAGAGCATGTGCAGAGTGCTGACAGGGCAGTGATGTCCAGCTGCAACCAAGCAGCTCCAGGCAGGCTTAAAAAGTTCCATAGCCTCAAAGAGATAAGACTCAGGGCTATTTATTTAGCAAAACACACTGAGATAAAAGTTAGGGCTTCTGGCAGCATATCAAGAAGCAAGAAGTAAGACAGGAACATAAATCAGCATGGGAAAAACAGACTGGCAGTATGTCTGGATACACTCTGTAAATTAGCCCTTAGAGCAGCATGACCACCAGGAATTGACCTAAATGGTGAATTGCTGTAGTGTCATTCCTAAGCCTTTTTAAGGGCTTAACCACACTCCAGACCCTATGGAGTGATCCAATTACATTTATAGCACATAACCTCATGTTGGTGCCCAGTGACCAGGCAAGACCTTCTGAGGCTGGCTAGTCAAAACATTCTTTGCAGCTGCATTCAAGGTCACATCACCTCATTCTTGTTGTCCATTTAGAAAACCTTTTCCGCACTCACATTGAAAGCCTCAACATCTGTGAAGTTTAAGCTTGCTTGCTTCCTGTTCCTCTTGATGGGACTGCAGGGTGGAGACTGAAAATGTTTGTATCTTTTTTTTTTCCTGTTAACTTCAGCTTGTCATTTTTCTTCAGCGTTCTCATTTTTCTCATTCTTCAGCTTGTCATTTTTCTCAACCTGTCATACTGTGTTCTATGTGTTCATAGTTACCATACTGTGTAACTATGGTTTATTTGGGCCAAACCATGAGTGTCCTACACTGTTTTTACAAATCATTATTAAGATTTGATCACAGTTTGGTTTAGAGCTCGGACATAATATTAAGCTACAGTTAATTTAAAAAATGATAGCAAAAGTTTTTGAAATTGCACCAGTGGAAGGGGAAGCCTATGAGCTTGAGGCTCACATAGTCATTGCCTTCATTGTTTATTGTGACAGCTGAACTTAGCTTTTTGTGTTTTGTCATATCAGCTGTTTCCACCCCCAGTAGTTTTCAAAGAAGTAGCTTTGTTAGTCTGTTGCCTCATAAAAAGGAGGAAGGGAAGAGGAGGGGGAAGGTGTATAGTAACACCTTAAAGACAAATGGTTTTTATTTTTACATGAGCTTTCATGAACCTTGTTATCCTAAAAGGTGGGGGACCATGAGGTCTACCAGCAGTGCCAGCGTCCCCTTATAATTGGGGGACTTATTAGCTCAGAGGAGGCCTGTGAGAAGAGGGTAACATCTTTTTACCTGTGTGTACCAGTACAAACTGCAGAGAGGACTCCAGTTAAGAGCATTTTATTAGAAATTAATAGACACACCCCCAAAATCAAACAATCTTATGAACTATACAAGGATATTGAAGGAAAAGGCGAGAAAGGTTGGAAAGAGAGATTTTGGATGGAAGGGGTGATAGCAGGAGATCGAAGAGGAGTGGCTGAAACAGGAGTTTGAGGGCCACACGGAAGAATGGGAATCAATGTGCATGAAGCTGGAGATTTTATACCCTATTTCCTACCTTGTGTGTGTTAATTGCTTTCTGACAGAACAACAAAGGATTGTGAAGGTGTACAGAAATTTTGGCAAATGGTGTTTAAAGAGATAAAAACGATAACAGGAATTGATTTACAGATATGTCTGCGTATAGTGTTATTATCTATATTTGATAAGGTTAATTGTACCCAGACAATGAAGGAGTTAATTACAAATGTATTAACTGGAGCAAGGCTAATTATATTGAGAAAATGGAAAACTCAAGATGACTTTCAAATAAAGGATTAGTATAAAGAAGTGTGGAAAATTGTGATCAATGATAAGTTAACATGTCAAATTAAGGTTAAAAAAGGGATAATGAAAAGGAATGACTTTGAAGCAATATGTAAAATATTTGTGGAAAAGGCTTTAACAAAAGAGGGAAGTATCACACCTCCACAAGAAGAATTACAATTTTGGAAAGCAGAGTAAGCTGAAATATAATTGGCTCTAGGAATGGGCTCACATTTAGGGTTAGACTAGTTTATGGTTAATAACTGGATCATATATAGTATTAGCAATAGATTAAATATAGTTGAAAAGAATAGATTTAAGAATGAAATTATTATAGCAATAATGAGTACAAGGAGAATGAGATTTAGATACATGAAATAAAAATATATAATCAGTAGGATACATAATATGTTGAATAAATATATGATGATAAAGGATCTGGAGAGAAATAGCTATTTGTGTTGTAATTTTTCTCTTTTTCACATTTCTGTTATTCATGTGTTTTTGTTTTATTCTGTTATGTATAAATTTGAAATAAAAAATAATAAATTAAATTAGAACAACAAAGGAGTCTAGAATGAGCAGATTGCCTTAACTTTAGGTGACAAAGCATTGGTGGGCATCATGACAATGTCTTGATCAAGTAAAGTGAATAGAGAAGGTGTCTGTAGGATATTTCACAGCAGGAGTGCTTGACTGCTATATTGGGCAGTTTTGTTTTCTACTGTGCTTGGAGGTCGGGTTGTTGAGAGAATTATCCGAAACCCATTAATGTCAGGGGTTTCCATCTAATCCTCTTATGACTTGGCCATGCTGAGGTCATCCTGGCGTAGCACACGCTTATAGCTAGTGTCCTTCTACTGCATGTTTTCAGTCATAAGTGTCTAGTGTTATAAGAAAATGATATCTCTCACCAATTTTGCTATCCAGCAGGATGGGGTCACAAGATGTGGTAACAATATAAACCACTTCTCTGGATGCACTACAGAGTGATAATAAAGTCATCTGTTATCAATCTGTTCTGCATCCAAAGAAATAGGTTTATATCTACAAAAGCTCATGCAAAAATAAAAACCATTAGTCTTAAAGGTGCTAGTATATTCCTTTCCCTGCTCCTACTTTTTTCTCTTCTAGAAAATGGATGCAGGTTTCAAGCTGAGATTTGAGTATGAAATGTGGAGTGGTTTCTGGAGTGGGCAGCTCTCATTCTGAAATAGTAGTCTCCAGAGGATGTATCATACTGTGATCTGTGGTTCCTCATTTCTAGCTCTCTTTGAAAGATGTGTGAGGTCTAAGTTGGGCTTACAACCCTATATGTAGAATGATGTTACTACTGTGAACAGAATACCAACTTTCATTTCTATTGTCTCAGTGTTAGTTGGGGTTATCACAATCAAACAAATGGAATTCTGGATGGGTGAATGATTGTAAAAAGAGGGCTGTTTTCACTTACAGAAAAAGCAAAAGCAAAAGGAGGAAAGCTGTGGCTCAGTTTTGAAATTTGTTCTGCTGTACTGTATTTCTCTTTTATCTTGGAATACTTAAAGTACTTCTGTTTTTGAATAACCTCATGTTGTAATCTCTTCTTTTACAGAGCTTGAGCACTCTGGGACAAATTTGAAGGTAAGATCAGTATAAAGATGCTCAAATTAATTGTTTGTAAACATAAACTTAAATGGCTGTTTATCTGTCATTTTTCATTTCTACCTTCCTCATTAAGACTGAAACAGCATACCTGATGTTTTCTTGCTGGATATGGTACAGATGTAGAATAACACCTGAACAGTGATAACTGAATTTTCATTCAGGAGTAAGTTTGCCTATATTGGGTTCTACCTGAAAACCACCTTTTAAGGCAGAATAAGAAATTTAAGATGTGGCTTGATATGCAGGTCTTATTCTTCCCACCAACATGCCCAAACTTTTGGACATATTTAAATTTACACTTTGGATCTGAACTATAGAAATCAGGTTGCTGTTATTAAGACGTACTTGTTATGGTTTCTATCATATTCTCTTTATTGGTGTCACATATTGAAAAAGGAGTAGACTGCAAATTATTCTATATTCTGTTTTTGGGGTTAATAAAGTTTAAGATATTAATAATTTATAATTTTTGCGCAACAACCAAGGATTTTTCTTTTTCTTGATTTTTTCCTTCCATATGTCATTTGTTTGTAATGTTTGTGCTGATTTTGTATCAAATGCTCCTGTACAATTAAAGGAATAAAAAACTTATATAAATGTTATCTGCAAGAAATTACTTCTGAAATGTTCAGTATGTTATTTCTAGACTGATTGCAGAAAACTTTTTATGAGGAGGGCAGCAACAAGAAACAAGATTGAATTATTTTTTCCCCCTTGATAGATAGAGAGAACTTCATCTGACACTCCACTGAGTGAAAAACCTCCACCATCTCCAGGTATTAAGTCTGTTACTAACTGGTGTGTGTGATAAATGGGTTGATTTGATCAGAAGCCATATTTTTAAATGGGAAAACCATAGTAGAGCATTATGAGGGCTAAGCTAGATAAGCCTTGAACTTGTACCCTCCCAACATGGGGGGCAACATGCCTTTAGCATAGTCATGAAGTAGAGTTTAGAAGCTTTAACTTCTACTTTAGATTTACTGCAACTTGTCATGTTGTATGGGCTTGAATGAATTGTGAAGTTTGTGGTTGATAGTATAGTAGTATAGTATAAATTTTTTGATTAGTTAAGTAACCATACCAAAAGATGTAACATCAAATGTTATAAAATACAGTAAAATGAGTAACTAGAATACGATGGCGTGAAATAAAATAAGCCAAAATAAGGTAAGATACAATAAAATGTGATAAAATATGATAAGATGAAATAAAAAGAGTAATATAAAAGACTATAAATAAATACCAATACTTGTAATAATAGGTTATCATCATGGGATAAGATGAAAATAGTAAAGTACAGAGGCAATACGTATTCAGATTAATTCATCACCCTTGCATGCAACCTCAATATGTTCTATGAATTGTTTTCTCAGTTGGTCAGCCTTATCTATAAACTTAGCAGTTCTGAGGACTGACTACATATGTCTTAGTGCCCTGAAGGAAATAAGATAGTCATTTGATAGGGTCCTAGTATTTTGTTCTATCAAGTATTGTTTGTAGATACTGGGCCCTTACTGGGGAATATAATTGACAGATATTGCATGTGCAATACGTTCAATTTCAGATGTACCACAGACACATATTCTTTTAAAATACGGGACTTGTTGGAATGTTGTTGATAGAAACGTGACAAATCCAAATCGTAGTTTGTAAGTTTGTCTTGTTTTTATTAGCCATAGTTTGAGATTTAAACACTAACACTAAACTGTGGTTAATACAAATACATTAATACAAAAGATTGTGGATAAGGAGGAGATTGTGGATAAGGAGGAGAGGTGAAATTGCAAACCTGAGGTTTCCTGAATCTGGTCTTCATAATGCTCCATCCAATTTAGCCACATAGAAATTGTCCTGTATATTTAGTTCAAAACAAAGCACTTCAACAATTCCATTATAATGGAGTTGCAATTGCATTTGATTTTTCTGAAATATTCTTGTTTTTCTAATATAAAAAAATGGCAGCTCATCTTTGGTAGCTGTGAAGAAGTTTAGTTAATTTGAAGCGGGGACAAGTTTTCTGGTAACTGCAATGTTTCTGGTCATCAAAAACAAATTCTCATTCAGGTCTTTTCCATCTTTTTTGACACTTTAAAAGAATTAGAGGAAACTGCTGCTGAATTAAGCTAGATTCCGTCCCTCTGTAAACAGTTCTGTAACTGTCAATTCTTTGTTGTGGTCTCTGTGAATTACACAAATGTATTTTGTGCCTAAGTAGGTCTTCTTTGGGAACATTCCAGAGCTGAGCAATTTCAACAGAAATCCGTATTGGTGCCAGTGACTTGGCTGCCATCAATTCTGGAGATCCCATCAAAACCTGTTGCTGCAGATTTTTTTCCCTTAGTGTCAGTTGGACTCAGTCAGGCTCCAATTCCTCAAAGAGCTCTTGCTGTCTGTTGTATGGGATCCTTTTCTGAAGGGGAGATGCAAGAGGTGTTGCTGAAACAAGAATACTCTCATTCACCCACCTTTGACTCAAAAGCCTTTGTGCTGCATGCCAGGCCTCAGTTTCAGTCTTGTCATTACCCAGGTGATTTTTGGTCTCCACTGTGGTATGATATTTATGGCAGATACTCAAGAGAATGCTAACCTTGTTTGGTTTGCTCTGACAGCTGTTGGGAGTCTAGACAGATGGGACTTGGAATAGAGAGACTCTGATAGGAGTCACTGTGCCAGGTCTCCTTCCTGCCGAAGGAGTACCGGTAGATACAGCCCCATAATACAACTACACATTGATCCCAAAGTAGGGATAGAGGGGATTGCCTTCATTTTGAATACCTCTGCCTCCACCTCAGGACCATTTTCACTCACATCACTTACGTACACGATGATGTCTTGTTCACCACCTGTATACCTTAATTGACTAGATTGATTCACATCATTCCAGTCCCAATAATCATTCCTCTGGTTTTGACAGTTTCTTCAAACACAGTGGAACTGCTTCCCCAACCACAAGTTACTGTCACTAATGTGACAGTCCTCCCTGCTCTGGCAGATCTGTTGCTTGTAGCTTCTGAGTTAGCTTTATCTCTTCTACTTTGCAGCAACTCTGTTAAATTCAGTAGTAAAATCTGAGCCTCTGGTTTTAATAATGTTAGCATTACTTTGAGCTCTATCAAGGTTCATTTTCTAAACCTTTGACCATGCCACTTCATGTAGGATTGAAAACCTCTAGAGACTGCAACAAGAAACGCCTATTTGTTTCAATACCCTACTCTTAATTTTATTAATGTTGATATATCCCAAACAAAAAGAGAAAAATCTTCCTACTCCACTCTGGATAAGCAGGATAGAAAAATAAACTTAATGGGCAGAAGTTTATACTCTTCTGCTGCCTTGGCTATGGGTGTTTGCAGTTATCAAATCTATGGCTGTTTACCAACAGATCTTGTGGGAGAAAGTCCAGTTCTTGATCCAGCTTTTGCCAGAGTAACAGAGTAACTTGATTAACCTCTTCCAAACAGATGTACACATTACAAATCAGATCAACTTGCTGCATATTGTGGCCCTTGGTCAAGATCATGGCTGCAGCAATTCTCCTTGAGTGCTATGTCTGGTTGTGCTTTACAGCAGTTACGTTGGCCATGCGATCACATGTAGAGGAGTTATTTGAGAGTGAGGGTCTCTTTAAGACAAAAGATACAGCAGAACACCTACATGGAGCTGCTAAGAAGCTTGGCATGTCTTCACAACCTCAGCAACCAAAAGGTAAAAAACGTGTATTGGAAGAGTAAATTTTCCTCATTTTACTCTCTGCACTCTCTATCATGATCCTAATGTCTATGGACATACATTTTACCTTAATCTTGGAAGTATTATAAACCAGTGAAGTACCATTCTTCTTCGTGGTCTCTGTGCCTCATGCAATGGGAATCTTCGCACATGCGCAGTAGCATTTTGGAAAGTTCCAGAGCTGAGTAGCTTGGTGGGAACCCCTCTCCCATACAGTACTGAGCATGCTTAGTCCCACCAAGCTAACGGTCTCTCCTCAGTTTCTTTTTGTCCACTGATCGGTTAGCAGCTCGGAAGGTTTCCTCGCCGAGCAGTTGTTTTCTCTTTTCAGATTTTTCCTCTTTCGTTCGTTTCTATTTTTGTGGTTCCTCCAGATAGAAAATCTGTAAGAACTCTTCCCCCTTCTTATGTCGTCTTTGTTTAAATTATGTGTTACCTGCGGCCACAAGGTCTCGCTATCTGACGCCCACCCCAAGTGCTTGTTCTGCCTTGGGGAAGGCCATAATGTTCAGGCTTGTTCCATCTGTAAAGAGTTTACATCGCAGACGCTGAAGAATAGGTCCTCCCGTTTAAAATCTTATTGTTGGAAGCAAGCTCTTTGTTTAAAGGAGGAAGCGGCTTTGGACACAGCCCTCTTCGCTGCTTCGGTTTCGCTGCATTCTTCACGAGGCCCCTCAATGTTGAAGCCCTCTGCTGCAGCTTCCTTGACTACGACGTCGATTGTATCGACCGCTGCCTCGGTACTGACAACTTCAGAATCGGTACTGACATCAATCGCATTACCACTGATCTCGTCTCTGCCGAGGATTCCAAAGCTCTCGAGGATGCCTGTTGTTCCATCTTCTAGTCACAACAGATTTGGAATTTTGAACTTCTACCTAACCAGGTTGGCATGAGGGATCAACCCAATTGTTTATGTGGATTGCTGTTTCAGCCTCTCTAGAGTGTTCATGGTGGGTACAAACCTCTCATTTTCTTCCTTTTAGCTTGCAGTCAACAAGTGGAATCTTCCTGCAGTTGAACTTTTTGCAGGAAATAGAAGAAATCTGCCAATTGTTTCAACAGAGTGGGAGTTAGGGTTCACTCCAGGCCAGTGCTTTCCCTTTATGAGTGAAACTCTCTTCTTCTCTACATCTTTCCATCTGGTCAGACTGCATTCTTATGGTGGCCACATCAACCATGGTTCACACACCCCTTCTACTATCTCATTGGAGGCAACTTTGCCTTCCATTGAGACTTTTTGACCCAGACATTGGGGTCTATCTGTCGTCTAGACTTGGCAACTCTACGCCTAACAGTGTGGAGGGTCATGCCTTTCCTTGACAATTACTGATTGTTTTACAAGCTGCAAGGAAGCTTTTCACACTTTACTCATACTTGGCAAGAGGGAATCAGTTCATGATATTACTTTGAGACTTTGTTGTATCCATTGAGGAAGTCTGTGTCCCTCATATTTTAGAAGTTTGACTGCACCACAAAATATCTAGCTCATCTTCCTCCCTGAAAGTTTATCAGGCAGCCCTGAGTACTAGGATTGCTCCTGGTAAGGGATCCTTGTTCTTGTAACCTTCTGATATAGAGATTCTTGAAAGGACTGAAACAGTTGTAGACACCATTGCCAATCCAATTGTTTGTGTGGTTACTCTCAGTTGTTTTGGCCTGATTGACAAAATTCCCTTTTAAGCCCATAGTGATGTTTGCTTACTTTTGCTTACTTTGAAGGCAGTTTTTCTAGTTGCTGTGACATCAGCCAGACAGGCAGGAGGTTTAGCACCTTTCCATGCCAACCACCTTTATCTGATTTCTCATAAAGGAAAAATGGTGCTATGTCCTGATATCTCCTTTCTCCCAAAGGTGATTTATACCTTTCATGTTCAACAGGACTTGATATTGCCCATACTTATGCAGAACCCCTAGCCAACGTTGACAGAGCATTGTATTTCTTAGATGTAAGACAGATTCTGGCTTTTTGTGCCAGTTACACAGTGGCCTTTCATAAAAACCCCATGGCTCTTTTTGGGATACTCTGCACCAAAGAAGTTTCTTCCAGTTTCTTTTGAAAAGATTTCAAAGTGAGTAGTACAAACTACTGTACTCTCCTAAAAACAATCCAGTGTTCCAGTCCTGGAAGGTCCTGTTTTTCTAAAGTGGTAGCTACTTCTACAGCCTTTCTGAAGGGTATCCCTCTGCAATAGTTATGCAAAACTGCAATTTGGTCACAACTTTCTGCTGCCATCTGCTGTTATCTAGACCAATGCTTGTCAGGCTATCTAATGTTGGAGACAAGCAGTTATTTTTTTTTCTATATGCCAGAAGCCAGCACTAAATTTGTGCCCATTGGTTACAGTTGTTTTGTTTGTTTGTTTTCTGGGACCTTTCCAGGAATCAGCAGCAATGGTTCAGAGACTGGTGCCAGTCCAGGGAAACCACTGAGTAGCAGTGATCTGAAGTGTGGGTAAGAGTTGATGCCTCTATTGGCCATGTTGCTTTATCATTTGTATTGTCCTGACACGAAATCTTCCTCTGCTGAGTCAGCATGACAGAGACCATGACAAAGTAGTACAGTTTGCTGACCTCTCCTTCTCCAGGCAGTCATCTATAAGCTCACGCAACCCTTCCTCATAGAAATTGCTTGACTCTGGAATATTCTGAGAGTCTCTGCACAGGCACAAAACCCATTTGTGTGAATTTACAGATGATGATTCAAAGCACTGTGATTACAGATAAGCAACCTGTTATTATTTGGAAGCCTTTAGCCTGCTGAGGCAAATTAATTTGTGACTTTTGATATGGCATAGCATTTGGCTACATTTTAGGAGTTTTCTTCTTCCTGGGATCATAAGTACAAAATAGGCTGAAATGCTTTGAATTAACTACTTGGGAAGCTGTTAAATGGCTAAATCCTATGCACATTTACTTTTAAATGAATAGATCTTGCTTCCAGGAAGCTTGCTTGTAGACAAATATGTTTAGAAGAGCAGTTTTTTGATCAGCTGGCTTAGAAATTTTTGTGTCTGAAGATTGTTCCATTCCATTCCATTGGTAGATGCAGTAATCCGTAAAAAACAAGAAGTGCTCCAGAAACTAAAAGAAGAAAATTGGCAGTTAAACAACACACATCAGGCCTTGTTTTCACAACTAGAGGAGACAAAGCAGAAAATGAAGGAATTGCAGTTAAAAGTTAAGAAACTGGAGAAAGAAAATAGACAGTTTAAAGAAACTGCACAGAACTCACACAGTGAAGGTAAGAGTGAATCTGTGGTACATTCAGTTCAGGAGTGACTTAAGTGTGACTTTACAGATGTTGGACTGAAACTTCCATCAGCTATAGGCAGCATAGCCAATTGCTTTGGTTCTGCCATTGGGAGGTGGACCCAAAATCCTGGAATAACTTAACGCACATGCCATTTAGAGGACACCTGCTATTTGGAGAGAAAGCTTTAGAGAAAGTTTTATAGAGGGGTAAGGATAAGAAGCAGGTCACGCGAACCATTCAAAGAAAAATGAGAGGAAGCCATTTTGAAGGAGTTTCTCTTCCTTTCGAGCTGCAAGACCACACCACAGACAGACAGATTATAATTCTAACAGATGGCAGTGAAGTAAAACAAGTCTTAGTGTAAGAGACAAGGATTTCAGCAAACAAGAAGGGGAGCAGACCACTCACTTTGTAGTGGCAGGCAGCAATACTTAGAAGTCAAGTATTCCTGTGGGGAAAGATTAATGCAGTTTGCATGGCTTTGGTCCAAAAATAATATCAGATAATTGGGTGATTGATGTGGTGACTTATGGATATAAGATTAAATTTATAAAGAAGCCACGTAGTAGATATTTTCTCTCACCAGTTTCAAAGATTAAGGAGAAACAGGATATAGTCAATTGGGGAACAGATAATCTTGTACAAATTGGGGCTATAGGAAAGATACATTAGAAACAGAAATTTAAAGGAGTTTTTTTGTATTTTTTACAGTTCTAAAAAGTAATTTTTAAAAATTCCATCTTAAATGGTTTTGTGTTGTGTGAAAGTTTAAAACGGAAAGTATGCAAACCATTAAAGAAAATTTGCAGAGGTGTTTGGTATCTGTGGTTTTGAAAGAGAAGTATTAACATATTCCTGTGGCCCAATTTGTAGGAAATATCTTGGTTTCCTGTTCAGAATGAAACATTTTCAGTTTAAGACTCTCCCATTTGGCATAGCTTCTGCTCCTAAGGTCTTTACAAAAGTATTAATTCCTGTAATTACTCATATTAAAAGAAAAGAAATTCAACTGTATCCTTAGTTAGACAACATCTTGTTGAAGGCGGGGAGCAGGTAGTTGGCCAAATGTCATTTGTCCTTAGCACTAGAAAGATTACAGTCCCATGGATCTGTTATAAACTTTGACAAAACTGATTAGATCCAGATACAATTGTAATTTAATTTAATTTAGACAAAAAAAATTGTATTTCATTCAACCAAAAATTGTAGTGACTACAGAAACAAATTTGTTGAGTTGAGGGGACTCATTGGCAGGGCCACTCAGTCTAGGGTCTATGGTCTCAGAAAAACTGGAGAGACAATATAAATATTCTGGATTTAAAAGCTGTGAGATTGGTACTTCTAAGATATGCAAAGGTTGTCAAGGGCAAGCATGTACAAGTTTGTACAGAGAATCAAACAATAAAGGCATATTTTTGCAGTCAAGGGAGGATTTTTGTCAAAACTTTTAGTTGAGGAATCTCCGAAATCCTTGACAGCAGTATATTTAAAGGGGCCCTTGAGTGTGCGTGCTGATTATTTAAGCAGTGGTGAGATTCATCAAGAAGAGTGGCCCTTGCATCAGGAAGTGTTTCAGTGGTTAGACAAATACTTTGGACCATTTCAAGTAGATTTGTTTGCATCTAGTCGGAACTTCAAATTAAGAAGTTATTTTTCAATAGATGGCAGGAGAGGTACAGACAGTCACAATGCACCAGCCATTTTGTCACCAAAAAGTATATTTTACGCATGTCTACCACTGGCAATAATTCCAAGGATACTAGAAAAGATAAAGTTGGAAAGGGTTATAGTGGTGTTAAAAGCCCTTTATTGGCCATGTTGTAGTCTTCTGCTCTTCTTCAGTCAAAGGTCTCAGTTACATCAGGGACCAGTATTGCACCACAATCAGAGTTGGTTAAAATTAGCCACTTGGATGTTGAAAGGAAAATATTAAATAAGTGTGGAGACTCAGATAAGATGTTGGACATATTGATGGCATGTAGATGGGATTCAACTAATAGGATTTATAACATGACGTGGAACATTTTCCAATCATGTTTGTCTTATGCAGTTACTTTGCACAGTATTGATGTGAAAGATGTACTTGATTTTCTTCAAGATGGCATGAGCAAAGGTCTCAGACCTAATATGCTGAAAAGACAAATGGAAGGTTCAACTACTGTGTTTTGTCTAGAAGGGAGAAGGTTATTAACACATCCCCATATTAAGAGATTCTTGAAAGGGGTAAGAACCTGTTGGTGTCACCCCCTGTTCCTAGGTTTCCCACTTGAGATTTGAACTTGGTTTTAAATGTATTTACAAAGCCACATTTTGAGCTGCTAAAGGAGCCTTCCTTGAAGTGCTAGATGTTAGAAGGGCAATAGAAGAGTACATCTAGAGAATGGGGGAATTTAGTCATACCTAGGTTCTTTTTGTGTCTTTTCATCTAAAGACACTAAGAAATAAAGCTTCAAGGCAAATGATAGCTAAGTGGCATGAGGCTTGTATTTTCTTGTGCTACAATTATGCTAAAGTGCCAAGACCAAAATGTGTGTGGTCTTTTTCTTTTTAATTTTATTTTAATATTTGTGTGTGTTGTCATTTAACAGCAGCAGTGAGCACAGTGTATGTAGCATCAGTGTCTTTGGAGGAGGTTTGTAGTGCTGCAGGCTGGAAAGAATTAATAAGGCACTATAAAAGAAGTATGGTTCAGCACAAGAAACCTTTGGTCACATAGTACTTCATTCAGTGCTTTGAATAAGGGCAACCACACCCACTCTAGTAATTGGGGCTTGGGTAACTCCCCAGAGTGCTTGGATTGCTCTTTCTGCCTATCCAGACACAACGGGGTTGTTACCTATTGTGAATAGTCTTTCTTGGATAGAGAAGAGCAATCCACCCTCACCTAGTGTGTGGCTGGAAAAAATATTGGTATACGTCATAGATGTAACTTAGAAAAGGCTTTAGAATTTAAACTGTTAGTGAAAGGAGAGGGGACAATAGTTGTAACAGAAAAATTTTGATTCCTGCCTGACCAGGTGGCACCTGGCAAAAATGTGAGTGCATGTGGATTGCTGCTTCTGCTATCCAAGAATGACAGTAGGTACTAATCCCTCCCTGTCTCCCTTTATAAATTATGTACAAGGTTCCTTCCCAGTCTTACGTTGTAACGTAAGTTAGAATCTGATTAAGCTGGAAGCCTTATGACTTCTCAACTTTCTTGTGCTGTTCACTACTTACTAGTGAAAGTTGCATGTGGCATGTACCTGCTGTGAGGATCTCTCCCACTAAATGTCGTATTTGCTATTGTTGTGGTGTGCTTTCAAGAGGGAGATATCATCTCTTATTATGGAGAAGACAAGCTTACATGGGTTGTTGGCAAAACTAGTTTCTCATCTTGCAGCAAGACTCTCACCCAGCTTACTTCTCTAAACTTCTCTATAGATCTGACTGAAAGCATTTTTGTAACCTATCTCTGATCAACATGCCAGTAGTTGAAATGTACTTATCTAATCTGTAATTCAAGTCTTTGAAGCACAGGACCTTTGGAAGCACATCAAAAAAACAAGGAAGTCTCCTTGGGATTGTTTTCAAACTTTTTATGCCTAAAAAAGAAATGAAACAAGGGAATAGCAGTTCTTAATTTCACAGCTGAACATAAGTTGTAGTGGGAGTTTTTAATGTTATTCCATCTGTTTGTGTTCAAATTGTAGACGTGTACATTTTGGGAATTTTTTTAAAAGAATGCAAATACATAATATTCCATAGTTGTGCCTCCAAAATTCCCCCCTTCATATTTGTATAGTTTTTATAAACAACTATTTTGTGTGTGTCTTACTGTTAAGTTTATTAGGCAGTGTAGGATGCTATATTGACAGATGGGAGCACTGGGAAAAGATAAAAAGCAATCTTTTTATTAGATCAGACTATTTGCCCTTCTAATCCAATATTATGTACCATGACCACCAATGAGTCTCCAAGATCTGAGACAAAAGTCTTTCTCATTATCTTCTACTTGATCATTTTAATGGGAGGTGATGGGGGATTAAACACGGGACCTCCGTCATCAGAAACCAGTATTATTGAATTATCTTCCCATGTTACCCATAGAGAGTTTCCCATGCAGTTCTTTGAATCTTGGTGTAAATTCTTTGAATATCATTTCAATGTAATGGCTTCCATCTTTGGCTCCACCAGATGTTTTGGATTTGAATTCCAAAAATCCCAGACAGCATGGTTAATCATTGAGATCCATACCTTGTGACCCATAGGGGTTGGCCTCTAGTTGTGCAGATATTTTTTGTGTGATTTTATGCAACCATAGCATCTTTAGACACTAGTATTCTCGGGGTGGCACAGAGGAGGAATCCATGATTGAGTAATCCTCATGTGCCAACTGGAATTGGCAGGAGTCCATGTTCCAAATCAGTTGCTACCGTTAGGACCCCGTGCCTCCTCTGTCAGTTTTTCTTATCCTTCCTAGCAGGCCGGATGAAATTTTCTCTTCTCTGTCAGATTGTGAAAATAAATCATTTTATTTCAATAGCTACATAGTGAGATTGTGAGGAATGTCTTTGGAGACGGAATCTCAGATGCCCGCAAACCAGTGAGGCTCTGAGGAGGAGGAGAAAATCACTAATAGAAATGTTTCTCCTCAGATGCCCGCCATACAGCGAGGCTCTGAGTTGGAGATAAAGGAGGATTTGAGCAGAAGTACCTCCCAGATGGCCGCAGAGCAGCGACATTCTGGAGAAGGGAAAATGGCGGAGTTAAGGAAAGTATTTTTATCCTCCAGCTAGAGCGAAGTGGAGGAGGTAAGACCTTTGAGGAATAAGCATTCCGATAAGAAGGAAAGTAAAGATAAGTTGGTTAAGAGAAAGAAAATGGATACTGTTCTTAAGAAGGGTCTACATGCACTTTCTAAGAAGTCTAAAATCAAAACGACGAAGGGGAAATCAACAAAGGCAGCTTCAGGCCGCCATGTTGATTTTTTGCATTCTTCAGAGATGGGAGGGGCTGTTCCAGAGTGAAAACCTATCTGGAGAAGACGCAGAGAGCCTGAAGGAGTGTGCATTGTTAAAGGGCGGAGATTTGCCAGAGTGTGCAGGGATAGCTTGCCCGGCTGCTGTAAATCACTGGCTGAGTCCACTGTGGGCAGGAGGTAATGGTGCATGCGGCAAAATGGAACAGTCAGCTCAGTTTGAACGGAGCAGTTGCCACCCGGCCGCTCATAATACTCCCACAGAGTCGTTTACTTGAAGAAGAGGTGGTGAGTTAGAGCAAGGCAGATGACCAAATATGAATATGGAGAGGCAATTCTTTGGCTGTGCTGAGGATGGGCGTTCAGGTTTAAGACATAGCATCTGGGTTGCACCATCTATTGGTGACACAAATTTCCAAATGAATTTATTAAACTTGTGTGATTTACAGAGCATGATTAAATAAACTATTTCTAATGAACTGAATCAAATGTTATAAAGGAACCAATTTAATAGAGTGAATGAATTTGATCCAATGATTAACCAAAAGTTAAATACTATGTTGAATTTGAATAGTCAATCAAATGTGTATACAGCATTATCCCAAAATGAATTTCACTCACAGGAGGTGAAAAAAGTACAATTTTGGATGTTGACAGAGAAAGTCAAAAAGAAGGAGTATCGAGGAAAAGAAGAATTGAGAGGACAGAGAATGTTTATAGTGAGCCAAATGCCAAGAAGAAAAGGAAGAATGAGTTGGAGAGTGAAGAGGATGATTGGCAAGAGGATGAGGTGGTCTCAGAGGAGATGGAAATGGAAACTGATAGTCTTTCTGAAGGTGAGATAGAAGATGAAGTAGGCAACAGTAGATTATTTCAGGCAGATCAATTTCAGGGTCTGCTTAGGAAAGTATTACATACTTTAGGTTTACAGATGGATGAGGATGGTAGTAGTTCTAAGGAGTGAAAGGAAAAAGAGGCAAAAGTTGCAGCTGTAATTAAAAAGAAAACTGCACAGATAGAGTATGCCTGTGCCAAATATGTTTAAGGAATTGATTTATACGAAAAAGATGTAGAGTTTTTGAAGGTCCCTTTAGTGGACGTTCCTATTGCTGCACTGATTTCAGGAGCCCTGGTCCCTCGGGAGGGCAATACTATGTTGAGAGATGTGGATGAGAAGAGAGCAGATTCTACCTTGCAAAAAGCTCATGAGAATTCAGCAATGGCAGTAAGAGCACCTGTGGCTGCTTCAATGTTTTCGTGGGCAGCAGTGATGTGACTACAGGAATTTATGGATGATGAGGAAATTCAATCTAAATCTTGTTTAAGAGTGTTATCTAGACTTAGAAAGGTTTTGGAATACGTGGCAGATGCCAGTTTTGATGCAGTGGCTTTTATGGCAAGAAATGTTAGTGATGTTACTGTAGCAAGACGTGCTTAATGGTTGCGTCATTGGGATGCTGATCAGAAGTTGAGGAATAATCTTGCATTTGTTCCCTTTAAGGGAGATTTGCTGTTTGGTAACAAGGTATTAGGAAAAGTGTTAACTGAGAACAAAGAGAAAAAACAGGTAATGCCTACATTGCAGAAAAAGAAGGTGGAAAGGAGACCATATTGGTCCTCATACTATTCGTTTCGAGGTAGAGGAAGTGGTAGACGGCAAGACACAAGGTATGGCCGCCAGCAGTGGTATAGGCCAAAAAGCCAATTTGGAAGGCCAGGATCTTTTAACAGGAAAGGACAAAATGCTGAGAGAAATTCAGGAACCTCTCAGCGTAAGGGTTGGAATCAGTTCTGACAAGCAGACTCCTTGTGTGTGGGGAAGACTGCTGTGCTTCGGCATTCTGTGGAACTGATTAACCGATCAATGGTTTTTCAGGTTGTGAGAAAAGGTTACAAGATTTTGTTCAACAGAATGCTGAAGTGTTGCTTCCCCAATACCGGCACGGATGGAGAATAGGAAAATAGTTTTGAAGGAGATAGATAATCTAATGCAAATAGGTACAGCAAAGGAGGTACCACAGGATCAGTGGTTCCAGGGAATTTACTCCATATTTTTCACGGTCCCAAAAAGCAATGGGACTTATTGTTCTGTACTGAACCTAAGATATCTCAACAGGTTGGTGAAGTATCTCAGGTTCAAGATGGAGACATTACAAACAATACGAGAGAATCTGAGGGTAGGCGACTGGATGGCTTCCATCGATTTGAAGGAAGCTTATCTGCATGTCCCCATGAGGAGTTCAGACATGAAGTATCTCAGATTTCAGTTTATGAACAAGGCTTTGCCTTTCGGTTTGGCTTCGTCACCAAGGGTTTTCACAAAAGTTTTGGTCCCTTTAGTAGCTCATTTTAAGACAGCAGGGGGTACACATCTACACTTATTTGGACAGTCTGCTGGTGAAATCGAATTCACAGCAGAAGTTAATAGAAAGTGTACCGAGAACTGTGGAGGTTCTAAGAATGTCTGGGTGTCTAGTGAATTTAGAAAAGAGTCATTTGAGTCCCGCAATGATGCTGATGTATTTAGGGGCAAGATTGGATACAAGCAGTGGTTGACTTTATCTCTCGGAGGAGAGATGTGTGAAGGTTCAACAGGTGATGCGAAAATTGATGGCAATGACAGCAGCAGATGTGATGTGCTTGGCTCAAGTAATGGGAACTCTGGTGTCAACTATTCAGTTAGTTCCATGGGGCAGGTTCCATTTAAGAGGTTTGTAAAGATTGTTGATATCTTATTGATGGAACATAGGAAAGAAAAGGCATTATGTGGTCAAACTACTGACCACTTTGAAAAAAATGGTTGTGGTGGACAAAGGTCTTAAATTTAAACAAGGGAATCCCATTTGTAGTTGATCATTACATTCGAGTTACAACAGATGCCAGTCTGACAGGCTGGGGCACCTTATATCAGGGAAACAGTGCTTAGGGTGTTTGGTCTGATGTGGACTTGAGAAGGAATATAAATTTTTTGGAGTTAAAAAGTGATTCGTCTGGCACTTCTCAAATTTGCAAGTTTGCTGAGGGGTAAGCATGTTCAAGTCTGGACAGACAACATGACAGTCCGGGCCTATGTGATGAACCAAGGGGGCTTACACTCAAGAGTGCTGATAGATGAGTCAAACAAGTTGTTTCAGTGGACGGAATGAAATCTGCAATCACTAACAGCAATGCCTTTGAAAGGGAAACTGAATGTGTGAGCAGATTACCTCAGTCAAAACAAGTTACATCCTGGAGAGTGGACTCTGAATTACCAAGTGTTCCAAACTTTGAGCAGACATTTCGGACCTTTTCAAGTCGATTTGCCTCAGCCAAGAATTCCAGACTAAAAAGATTCTTTTCAATCGATGGAAGCACGTTTGCAAAGGCAACAGATGCTCTATCAGTTCCTTGGCCAAAGGGTCAACTGTATGCATTTCTGCCAGTGCAGATAATACAAAAAGTGCTATTGAAAATAGAAAGAGAAAACGCAAGTGTGGTGCTGATTGCAGCTTATAGGCCAAGAAGGCCTTGGTTCTCCGTGATGAAGAAGATGTCAGAACCTAGGAGGTTGCCAGTCCAATAGGATCCCTTAAGTCAAGGGCCAGTCCATCTCCTGGATCCAGGATGGTTGAATTTGACGGCTTGGGTCTTGTGAGGAAGACGTTAAAATTGCAAGAGTACTCGCCAGCTGTGGTAGATATCGTTATGGCATCGCAGCAGCAATCGACTCAGAATATATACAGTATGATTTGGAAAGCATTTGAAAAATGGTGTTCTGCTGAATCCTTGTGGTTTGCTGAGGTTCGAGTGAAGCATGTTTTGCAGTTCTTGCAAGATGGACTGTGAAGGGGACTGAGGCCGAACACTTTGAAGTGTCAGGTGTTGGTGTTGTCTGTGGTATTAAAATTTGATGGAGTTCCTCTTTCAGCACATCCTTGTATTAAGAGGTTTCTAAGAGGCACGGTATTGACTTCTTACCCAACTAAGCATACATTCCCGAGTTGGGATCTCGGTGTAGTGCTGGACTCTTTGACAAAAGCACCCTTTGAACCAGTGAGGGATGCTTCTTTGCGTTTGTTAACACTAAAGACTGTTTTCCTGGTAGCAATAACATCGGCTTGACGAGTTTCTGAATTGGCTGCATTATCTGTTAATGCTAACTTGTGTAAATTTGAGGAGGAAAAATTGGTACTGATATTAGATCCAACCTTTCTTCCTAAATGTGCATGGAAAAAGGTGGCACCAGTTGTGATTTACCTACCAACTTTTTTTCCTCATTCGAAAAGCGCAGAAGAGAAAAGATATCACACATTGCATGTGAGGAGAGCTGTCTGTCTTTACATTAAAAGAACTGCACGTGTCAGAACAGAGGCATTATTTGTATCATATAATCATAAGTCTATGGGGCAGAAGGCATCTAAGACTGTCGTTGGAAGGTGGATTAAGAGTAGCATCTTTCAATGTTACGATGTGGCAGGCCAACCTAGGCCATGCAGTATATATCCACATTCTACAAGATGTATGGCAACTAGTACTGTTTATAATGTGACTTCATCATTACAAGATATTTGTAATGCAGCAGGCTGGTCAGAGCCATCTACCTTTATAAGACATTATAAAGTGGACAAGTTTAAAGTGGAGCAGGCTGCTTTTGACAGTAAGGTACTCCAAATGGTACTTCAGTGTAAATAAAGCCCACCTATGATGTGGCTTGGGTATGTCCCAATCGTTGTGGATTCCGCCTCTGTGCCATCCCGAGAATGAGAAGTTGGACTTACCATGAATGGTCATTCTGGGATGGCAGGAGGAGGAATCCACACCCTCCCTGATGGTGTATAATATATATAGATTGATGTAGGCTTTGAGGAGTTTAAGTGATTGTGATGAAGGTCTAAGGTAGATTTAGGTTAGAAACATGGAAGTTAAGGAAGCCGAGTGGTGAAAACTTCATGGTTTGCATGGCTGGAGAAGAAACTGAGAGAGGAGACACGGGGTCCTAACGATAGCAACTGATTTGGAACGTGGACTCCTGCTGATTCCGGTTGGCACGCGAGGATTACCCAATCGTTGTGGATTCTTCCTCCTGCCATCCCAGAATGAGTGTTCATGGTAAGTCCAACTTCTCAATTGTTCACATAGCATTCTGAATTTCTATTAGATTTATGAGATGTTCGAACAATCAGAAAGTCACTTGTATAATTCTTAAATATTACCTATATTTTTTAAATGCAGAGGAACTTGCAGAATTGCTTTTATTAAGACAACAGGCCCAGGAATTGGTGGATGAAAATGACAGTCTGAAAATGACTGTTCATCGTTTAAATGCAGAATTGAGTCGCTACCAGACTAAATACAGACCAATTTCACCAAGTGAGGTAATCTTTGGTTTTAAGCTTGAGTGAAAAAAAAGGATTGTCATGTTATGTCAATAGTATGTGAGAATTCTTTCTCATTTATTACAGCTGACACCAACATCTTCATCATAAAGCAGAGCTGGGAAGCTTTGGCCTCTCCAGATACTTTAGAATTCAAGTTCAGGAAGCCCTAGCCAGCATGACTAGTGGAAAAGGCTTCTGTGAATCGTAGGCCAAAATATCTGGAGTGCCAAACATTATGTGTTCCTACCACAGGGTAAACTCAGTGGTCTGGTGTGGACATCACATGCTCCCATAGTTTTGTGTGAAGAGAGCAGCCTTAGATGAACCTGAAGCTATTTTATCCCTTCCTCCTCAAGCACAGCTGCAAAAAACAGCTCTCAAACTGTTTTTTCCTTATGAATGTGTGAGCTTGACAAATGAGGGTTAATCTTAACTATAATTTGTTCAAATAAACTGTACGATGGTTTATGAGATTAAGTTGTTTCAACAAGCCATAATTAAGATTAACCACAGTTTAAAGGTTGGATGTTATGCTAAACTGTGATTACAACTGAAAACTGAAATGAAAACTTTAGTCTCCTTGCTGTGATTGTGCCAGGAAAGGAAAGAGAAGGGAGCATGTGACACACAGACACCCAACATTTACCTGAGTTTATTTGTGTCATGACAACTGTAGCTTAACATGATGTCCAAGCATAGCTAGAGGGACTCTGTTCCATGTAAAAAGTGATGTGACTGTAATGCACTGCATACTAGCCATGGGTAGTTATGACTAGGTTTCATTGAAAGTAGTGAAGAGATACAATCTCTACTAACTTCCTGATTGTGAATTTCCCTCTTGCCCCCATCTTTGCTCAGTTTTAGACTGGCAGTAAAAATGCTTTTATTTCATTAGGCTTTTAATTTTTAAAAAAATGTTAGTGCCAGTAAATAATAAACTGCACTTTCTTTTATCCTGCTGCAATAAAAATTGTATAGTGTAATCAACACTGCAGTCATAAATGGAGCCCAAAACAGGAGTAACAGGAATAATATAATAAGTACTTGATACCATCATCTAAGATTTTTATTAAACAAAATTAAAATCACACAGTATATGCAGTTTCATTGTGTATTTCCCTGTCAATTATGGGAGATCATATGTAAGATCTAAATAATATATTTTGATGAAAGTTTCCAAGAAGGTTGAGCTAGGAGAAAATATAATCTGGTTTACATCAGGTTTTCTTTAATAAAATCTTTGATATCCACTTTATTAGGTGGTAAAGTGGGTGAGGAATTCAATGTGTCAGAATTCAATGTGTCAGAATTCCCCTCCATTCCAAAGATTAATAAATAGTTGTACTGACATTTGTAGATGGTGTTCTGTTCACTGTACATCATATAAAGATGTATATAAATATAAACTGAATCATAGCTATCATAGCAAGTTTGTGTTTTTTCCACATTTTCTAGTTCCATTGACAGTGTATCTTCTGAAAATACTAGACAGCTCTTCAAACTGCCAAATTCTAATGTTGGCAGCTGGTAATTTTAGCACCCCTAAAATATGGAAATTGAACAGTATTTTGCTGCACTGTGAGCATTTAATTTCCTTTATTAAACAGTGCATAGACAAATTCTTTCAAATGAATGTTGCTTCTGATGAAACTTTATCTGAGATATGCTTTTGTTGTTTCTTAGAAGGTTCTTTATTTAAAAATGTTAGAAATATTTTTAAAAATCAAAATAGATTAAGAAGGGGAAAAAAAAGAGATCAGGTTCCTGTTCACACAGAGAACCTCTTCAGACTGTCCATCTCCTTTTGTGGAATATGTAATAGAGATAGCAAATTTAGCATGCTCTTTCATCTCCCATGTTGAATTTGATCTTATCCTAATGTCTAAATAGGGCTAGCTTCTGCCACCTCTCACAGAATCAGGTAAGGATGTTAACTTAGTAGGTTCAACTTCTGATGTGTGTTTTTTATTATCTTAAGAGTCCAAAAGTTGGAAGTTTGCCGATGAAAAAGCCAATACCACCTTGGCTGGTAAGTAGCAAGGCAGTTTACAAAATGTTGAAGAATTAGTATTACCTGTTTCCAAATTCTTTAGAGCTAATTTATTTCTAGTTATCTTGATGACCAAAGACACATTATTGCACTTATATGTTATATTGAAAAGAAAAGTAATCAGCTATTTAAATGTTGATATTCAGGATTCAGTTTCTATGTGCCAATGATTAGTAAGTGATTTTTAAATGATTATTTGAAGATAGGAATGTTTCTGTATTTCTCTTTCTCTTACACACATTTTTGTGCCTTCACTGTTCTTCATGTAAAAGGAGCTTAGGACTGGAAAACAGCATGTGTATGAGTCTTGAGACTTCTTTGCTAAATTGTCTGACACTGCAAGTGGGTTGAAGTACTTATCCTGGATAGGACAAGTATTTTTTTAATAATTATTTTTATTAAGGGTGGTATATACAAAAAAAGAAGACATGGATGACAAAAAATATGACACACAAAATACAAATAGGAACAGGTTAGTAACAACAACAACAACAACAACAAAATGAAGGCAATAAAAATCATACAAATTATGCATTCAGAATAGTCAATAACCCGACATTACTCATAGGACAGTACAGATACTTATACCTAAACATTTAACAGTTTGTTCAAATAACCTTCCCACATTGTGAGGAAACAGTTTATAATAACAATCTTCGATGTATACCTTCCTTATCCAAAAAAGAAAAAGATAAATTAGAAATTTCAAAAACATTTTAGTTTATTCTCTTTTTAAATTAATATTCCCCTCATCTGAGACAACAGCAGTCAATTTTTTTTAAAAAATCTCTTCCTACGGATTCCAGCGTCTAATAATGACTGATGAGTATACAATGATGCACCTTAATTATAACATACATATCTGTATGTTTGCATGCGTGTATATGGGTGTGTGTGTGTGTGTGTATACCATAGTTATCAAATAAACTTCCTACCCTTAATTGCGACAAAACAAATCAATAATTCAAGTAATAATCCATTCAGTACAATTATATGATAAATAACTAATTAAACATTAAATCCAACTACCATTTATCAAATTTTGATTGCAAAAACTCCTGATGCAATTCCATCTTTACAAAATGTATTGTTAGCTTTACCATCTAGAATATAGGTGAGTTTATTTTGACAGTATCTATTAACTTTTCAACCCATTCTTCTCTGGTAAGAATTTTAAAAGTTTTCCAATATCTTGCTTAGAACTATTCTAGCACCTGCCACCACATGCCAAGCAATGTCAACAAGTGTCCCAATGTCATTTCCTGTTCTTTTATCAAATTTAGAAAGGCCTAGTAAGAAAAATTCTGGGTCCAAATCAATTTTTTCTTTCTTTGTTTTTCCCTTTGCAGTTTTGCTCTTAATTAACTCTATGACAACACCACCACATAGGGAAAAAATTTCCATTTTTTTCCACATTTCCAACATTTATCTTTATATGTTTTTGCAATTCTATCTGGATGGAGATATCATCTACATATCATTTTAATGAAATTTTCCTTTAGGTGGTAACATCTTGTATTAACATTATTACAATTCCGTATTTATTCCTCCTCATCTAAGGGTATGCTATGACCAATCCCCCCCCATTTTATCATACACTCTTTTATTGTCTCTTTTTCTAAATTAAATGTCAGTAGCATTCTGTACAAATTTGCAGTCAAATGTTTTTCCCCTTTCAATAACTTTCAAACTCTGTTATTTTCAAATAAAATCCTCCATTCTTCATATCTATTTTAAACCTTTCTGTCTAGGTATGGGAACCAATGAGTATTGATTCCTTGGTCTAATAATTGTTGCCTTTTGTTTAGTTGGTAGGAGTTTCCATTTTGTCTCAAAAGATTTCTATAAGTTTTCCATTCTCTATATCTTCTTAATTCTTTTATAGAAAATGCTTCCAACAACCAAGGTGAAGTTTTTGAATACAGGAGTTATTTGTATTTTTCCCAGATTTTATATAATGCTTTTCTGATTACATGGTTACAGAATGCTTTTTCGACCTTAGATTTATTATACCGTAGGAGAGTGTGCTATCCAAAATGGAGATTATGACCTTCTAGTGTCAAAAGTTTTTTGATTATTTAATAATATCCAAGGTCTCGTCCACACTATGCAGGTCTCTTTCAGATCTAGAACTGCCAGTCTGCCTCTGTTTCTGTTGACAGTCATTTGTTTATATTTCATTCTAGGTTTTTACCTCCCTCAAATGAATTTGGTGAGGTCCTTTTTACATTTTATAAACTATCTATTCATAATACATTTTTCTGGTAAAACAACTACAGTTTACCATGATCTGTCATTGGATTTCTGCTATGTTCTTCTATTATATTGTGTTGATTTTTTAGTGATTTGAATGACCACATCTTTTGGAAAAAAATTTTCAATGGCTGAATTAACTCAGTAAGCAGCATCAATTTCATTATCAATATCATCTTTTGCAGTTTCCAAAAGATCGGCTATTAAGCCCACAGTTTTTTTTATCTTATATCCTCCTTGGCTGTTTCTTCCAAGCCTCTTATTCTCAGCCATGATTCCATTTTTTCTGTTCAACCAACATCAGTTGGTCAAGTTGTCTGTCAATATCTTGATGTTTCCATTTTTTGTTTTAAGATATGGATGTCTTTTATTATCATTTATCTCTTTTCTGTTAATACTTAAGATATCTTTTAATCTGCTCTAAGGTGTCTGACTTGCGTGCTCTCCTATTTCTTGTTTAATTTAAGACATATATGCTCTCATTTCCTCCATATTTTTTTCCTGATATTTTGGAGGTTCATCAAATGAGTCTCTTCTCCCTTGACGATCTGCAGTTCATATTTTACCAGACCTCATTTTGTGCATTCTAGTTGATCTAAGTTAAATTGAGTACTTCATATTTTAGTCAGTTACCAAGTTATTAATCACATATATTTGGCCCCACTGACTTTCACAATAAATTGTTCCTCTTAGTTACTTAATACCTTATTTACTTTTCTATTAATTAGCAATATAGTTTGATTGACTGGTATTGCAATTTAAATTCACTTACTTTACTTTCTACCCATTGTTGGTGGCTAGCTTAGCAACTCAATTATTTAATTAGCTTCCATTACTTAACTTTGTTTCTTATCTATTACATAAAAGTCAATGTTTGTCTGTGTGAGCAGATGATTGGCTGTGTGAGATGAGAAGACCTCGTATGATTGGCCCCTGTGCTGGTCTATGACCGTATTAAAGATTCTATTCTATTCTATGATTGGCTGGCTGTGAAGATTCCATGGAATCCTGGGGTTGGCAGTTTAGGGAGGGGCCTTTAGAATTCTTAGCCACAGAGCTCTTGGGTCTCAGGCCAGTTGCTGTGGAGATGAGGCCTGCCTTCAATAAGGATGCTAGAAAGCTTTTGGGAGGCATATGTGAGAAAAATTAAAGTGACATACACAGTATAGTTACAAAGTTTTCTCGCCTCACACAGTAGATTGTATGGGTTCCATACATGAGGAATCTTAAAGTTGAAATTCAAAACAAAAAATGCTTCCAGAAAAATGTAAAACCATTGCACAATTCAACAGAAAGCAGAAAAGAAAACAAAAAGCCAGTACATCAGTGTCACCAGAGAACACAGATTGGATTGGGGAATAGGCCGGCTGCTATGGAGATGATGCCTAGCAGCAAGGAGGAGAACAGTGTACTCCCTCAGGAATCCAAACTGTGTATGTAAATAACTCTGAATAAAGATTGCATTGGGAAATATGGAGCAAAGTTACAGGAAATGGAGAAGACAGTTTGGTGAGTTCTTAAGAGGAAAATAAAAAACCCAGGCAATGCCAGGTAAATATGCTAGTTGATTATAAACAATTGATTGACAAGTATTTTTGTCCTGCTGGTTCTCACATATGGCAGAGTATTTATAAACCAGTTAAAGTATCTTCAGAACAGTCTGCTACAATATTTGGCATGCAAGGAAGCCATCTTAGTGCTGTCTCGCTCTAAGCAAGTTGACTTCTACCAAGCTTTTTCTCTGAAGTATGTGGCCTCCCCCTCCAACCACAAGGTAGATGGCCAGGGTTAGGCTTTTTTAAAGTTCCACTTTGCATATGATGGATTTTTTTTCACAGAAATCAGATTTCATGAATTCTTCAGATGCACAAAATGGTGGCTGTGTTAGGCTTGCCACTTTCTTAGTTCTCAGCCCTGCCACTTCACTTGTAGCAGCAGTCTAACACTTGGAAATATAGCAGCTGAATTGCTTACCTCTGTGCTGTAAAGAACTTCAGACTAAAAGGTTCAATGGCTTCTGTAGTTAAAGTGTGCATACTGATAAGACAGAAATATTGTATTTTCACTCACAACTGTTTACAGGCGTGGGGTTAACAAAGAGGGGAGTATCCCTCCTATGTCCAGAAATGAAACAGATGTACCACACTTCAAGAATCCTTTAAAAATTCAGTATGTACAGGTTTCTAGCAGTATTGATCTTCAGGAGTTACCTCTGAGGTGTTCAGCCTACCCTTTACTTTCTCAGTTTACAAACTGATTGTTGTTCAGTTGCCGCAGTATTTACTGGGTGGTTGTAGTTCTGTTCTTCACTCTGTCTTGATTTATCCACTGGAATTATTCAGACATTTAAAAATTAGAGTTAGTTAATTAGAGAATCTTGATTCAGTTCAGGAGAACAATATTTATAGTACTGAGATGCATGTACCAAACAGGACTGAAATTTCCTTTTACTTCCTTTAGCTGGATGTGAAATATTTGTCACCTCTCCTGTTGGCATATGAAGACAGAATGAGAGAAAAGGAAGAATTGATTCTTGCACATGAGGTACATTGGTAAATGTATTCTTTCGAAATGGTTCATAGCAATGTAACAAGAAAAATGCTTCTATATTACATTGCATATAATATAGCTATAAAGAGCACTGGAAGATATCCAGGATACTGCGTATTCAGAGTCCATGCTTCCTGGAATGTTTATCTGCTGAAGTTTCCTGTCCTCCATCTCATTAGACCTAAAATTCACAAACAGCAGATGACAAATGTTTCTAGACTAAAATATTTCAGATTGCAAATAAGAATTTACATGATGGTGGGCTCCACAAGAAGTGAGATGAAACAAGCTAGACTAAAACTACTTGCAAACAATCTAGGGCAGCCTTCCTTTGCAGCGTGCTGTTCAACTCTTATTATCCATAAACAGCATGACCAATGGCTAGGGATGCAAGAATTGAAAAGCGTCTGTGGGAGGGCTCAGTTCATTTGAAGGCTTTTTCCCCTTGGTGTGAAGTACCATTGTGTCACATAGATCTCTGTCTGCAGACTGAAATGGTTTGCAATTCAGACACTGCTTTACCATCTTGTCTGCTGTTAAAGAGATGAAGCCCTAATCATAAGTTGAATCTTGAGCACATAAAATTTATTCCCTGTACTCAGCTAAGTCACCAGGAGTATGCAGGCATACCTCATTCAACAAAGCCTCTGAAAAAGTAGCTCCTTTTAATAAAGTCTTTTTTACATTCCCTGGCCCCCAGCTTTTAATTCTCATCCTTGGCCTACCTGGAAGCTTCTTAAAGAAGAAAGACCAGCATTGGGAGGATGGCAAAGGAAGGATGGAGGAACAGAGCAGTTTTGTTGCAGCAAGATGTCTGCAGTAAACCATGCAGTAAAAATTTAGCTGAGAAAGAGTGGGGGTTTTACTGTAACAATGTATGCCTGCCTGCAACAGGCAAGAGAAACAGCAACTGCCTCTGTATTTCCTTGCTGAGCACATGCAAATGGCAAAACAAGTGGGAAAAGGGATAATAGATAAGCCTTCCACATCAGCTCCCTTTAGAATGTTAAAAAAGCATAGATGTAGAAGTTTGGCTACCAACATGGAAATTGTAAGAAAAATGGAGACTAGTGAAATAAAAAATCACCTCTTGTTGCATTTTGGAAAAAGCTTTCAAGTGGTTTTCAGAAGGTTCAAAATGTTTTTGTTTGTTTATCCAAGGCATTCCTGGCCTGGTTGTTACATTTTTCATGTGCATTTTGCAAGTTTTGAATACAGTGCAGCCTCTACTGGCACAACCTCTACACACACAAATGCGAGGTTGTGTGAAGCCTCCTGTCCTGTTATTTTCAATGGGAACACACCCGCACCAGCACAAGTCCGTGCATGTTGCATCCAAAATAGGACAGAGTATTCACAGTTTTTTGTTTTAAGTGAGGGTTCCTGGAATTAGACTCCCATGTATATAGAGGGCACACTGTAAAAAGTTTACCAAAACTTGTCAATTATGTCTTCTTTTTTGTGGTGTGGGAACTTATCTCTAATTGTTTCCATGTTATTCTGCCACTGGTACAAAATTTTCTGTTAAAGAAGTAATGCTTAGGAATGCATCTAATTAATTGAGGTGTATCTATACCTTAAAATTTGAATGTGACAAAGAGATACATATCACAGAAGCGCAATGGCCAGAGCTTTAGGATTGATTATGATTGCTTGAGGAATTTGTCCTGTTGAACTTGTTCTTCTGTTTGAGTGGTCTTAGAGGCATCTCATTAACCACTGCAGGACAGAAAAACAGAACAGATAGACTTGTAGCCTGATCCAGCATGGTTCTTTGTATGTTTCTATTTTTATTCTTGGAGGCAGACATAAGTGATATGAAATACAGTTATCTTTCCACATTTGCTGGTGTTAGTGGCCCAGGACCCTTGTGAAAGTGGAAAAAACACGAAGAACTCCCCAAAGCATATTCAGTACACAAAAAAATATTATCAGTGTATTCAACTCACCATGGATACATTTGAGGTGTCAGGATTCCTTTGCAAGACAGTAGTGGGGGTCCAGTGGGTCTTGTCACTGCCTACACTGCTGCTATATGTCATTTTTAATAGGGATTAACAAGCCTTGTTTGCAGTCTCTCAGTCTCACAAGGCTTGAAGTCCCTATTAAAAATGACATAGGACAGCAGCGAAGGTGGCAGCAAATAATCTATGAATAATCAGTCTGCAAAAGTGAAACCCACAAATGTGGAGGCTGACTGTATGTGAAACAATTTTTTGTGTTGGGGCATGGACTGTTTTGTTTCTAATGCAGCCAAGCTAAATTTTTTATCTCTAGAATTAACTGTCATAAATACAGATATTTTGATGAGCAGCTTAGTGCTAGGGAGAGAATAAAGGACAGGAAAATACCAAATATAAATCAGTATGTCGTGATGAGAGAGGAAATGTTAACCTTAACATTAAATTAAAACAGGCCTTCTATTTTGTTTTCTTTCTAATTTTTTTTCCTTTCAGGAGAACATGAAGATCTTTAAAGCACATGTTGAAGAGATAGTGATGGAAAATGAACAGTTACACAAGCAGCTAAATAGAAATAGCTCTGTTACCACCAAGGAATGGCAAGTGTATTGTTATATGAAGCTATTATACTATTTCTTTATTTTGTTTCAGCTGAGAAAATCTTGAGCTTGAAGCCAAATTAGATCCTCTAAAAATTCAGACTTAATTTGCATGTTCTGAATACCATATTTATGTATTCATTATCTGGTTATGAACCATTAAAACATAGAATAGTCATCATATAAAACTTAATACAGAAAATAAACAGTATAAAACAAAACTAGTAACAATTCAGCAGTCATTTAAGTTCTTAAAACGTATAAACTCGGTAAATTAAAAAGAAGATCCCCCATATTTATGTGTTGGAATAATAATTTTACAAATCTTAGCAGCAGAGAAAAGAAACTTTGTGACAATTTCTGTTACACATCTATTAAAATTTGCTACAAATAAATCAAGTGTGAAATCAGATCTTCCAGAGAATTTGTTTAAGAGGAGTATTATATGTCTTATTTGTTCATAAAAGTTAGAAATGAAAAATACATGAGATAGAGATTCTACTGATCCATCCTCACATGGACAAATATAATTTTTGTAAGAAATTCTCTGGAAACGACCATCCAGCACAGCAATTGAGTTTTGGTAAAAAATTACCTGGTTACATTCAGTATATAGGAATAATCAAGTTTTCAAGATGGTTTGCATTTCTGTTAGTATTAAATGTCAGGCCTAGATTGATTGTGGAACAGATAGTATCTGTAATCTGGAGAGCAAGAATAAGTTTTGCCTTGGAAGAGTCTTGGGTAGAATGTAAGATATCAGAAAATCTCCATGATAGTCTTGTCTCTGATAACCTTAGACCATTGGATTGCTTGATTGAATGTATATGCTGCCTTTTCTGCCAAGGTGGGACCCAAAGTTGCTTTCAAAAGGTTAAAAACATTAAAAGCATGTAAACAATTAAAACATTAAATAACTTATAAAATCTTACAATCAGTTTTAAAAACAGCTAATAAGTAAAAGATCTCCAGCTCACCCATTAAATGCCTGCTTAAAAAGACACTGGACAGAGGACACTGAATGCTACTTATGAACATATGTTGAAATAGTGTCTGGAAGGTAAAGCATTCTGGTTACATTCAGGATTCCACCATTTCACCTCTGATGACAGCTCTTAGGCTTCCTTCCAATCCTAAAGCTACAGAGGAGAGATGACATATCCAGGGATAACCATGTTGGCTGTACAGCAACTACAACAACATCCAAAATCCACGAAACAGTGGTATCTTTATTGAACCAAACCAAAATGTACAAAGAGAGGATAGTCCCTGGCTCCTTTCCAGCTCCATAGTTCAAAAGGAGCCTTATCAGACTCTGTGCTTATTGGACGTGCTTTGATTTGATATGGAAAGGGGAAATTAGTTTTATTATCAAGTGCACATGGACAAGATTAATTTAGAAATCTTGAGTATGTACTAGCCTGCTTCACACATATTGTTAAAACCAGAAATTAGTTTTATGTGACAAGTTCATAAGCCCAAATGAAGTCTTCGTCTTCCACATTTCCCTTTTTCTCTTGTTATTGTGAGAAAATTAGAACTGTGCTTAGAACTTCAGAATTTTAACTTTTAAAGAATTTCAGCTTGGTGTAACATATATACCAGAGATCCTGCTTTGAAACAAACTCTGAGTAGTTTTTATAGAATCACAGAGCTGGAACGGGCCTTATAGACCGTCGGGTCCAACCTCCTGCTCAATGCAGGATCTCCACCTAGAGCATCCCCGACAGATAGCTGTCCAGTCTCTTTTTGAAGATGTCCAGAGAAAGAGACCACACCACCACTCTAGGCAATTGGTTCCATTGCTGAACTGCCAAGTCGTTCAATCAAAATCTCCCTGTCATGCCCTGCCTTTGAGACCCTGACAGTGAGGAGGAGGAATCTGAGGCAGAAGTTTCCCCAGAAGTTTGCTCAGTGGAAAATAACAACTGACAGCAGGGGCCTGAGCAAGGTGAACAAATATCAGAAAGCAAGGCAACATAGACTCTTACCTTGTGAAAGAAATGATGCCAGAAAGCAGGTGTCAGATGTTCAGTTTGTTTAAACAACAAACGGGCTTTAATGAAGGAACACCTGTGACATCATTATAGTATAAAAGGCAAACAGCTGGCCCACTTCCTCCCAGAGCTGACAACTGATCTTCCCTGTGCTTGAAGCCCTGTGTTGTTTCCCCCTGAATCCTGATTCTCTTGGACCTCTGCTTTTGTTTAACACTGATTCAGATTTGCCTTTGTGGATTTGTTTGCCTTGGAACTTGCATTCTTGACCTGAACTTTGTTTGGACTGCTCCCGCTCTTGCCTCTGTGGGTAAGGTCTGCCCTGCTGGTATGTTAATTGGTTGCCTGGTCTGCCTGGGACACAACACTACCCTCCTGTGACTTAACAACCGTTAGATATAGTTCTGTCCTCTGAGACAGCAGAGAATAAGCCAGCAACCTCCTGTTTGTGGCAGCCCTTGAAGTATTTAAAGAGTGCGATCTTGTCACCCCTTAATCTTCTCTTCACCAAGATGAGCATGCCCAGCTCTAACTTCTTCTCATTTGTTTCATTCTCTATGCCTCTTATCGTCCTTGTCCTTCTCTGACTCATCACTCTGTCTAGCTCGTCTATATTCTTTCTTAAAATGAGGCACTCAGAACTGAGCACAATACTTCAGGTGAGACCTGAGCACTGTAGAATGTACTGCTTCTCTCAACTTGGAAACTATGCTTCTAATAATACAGGCTAAGATGGCATTTGCCTTCTTTGCTGTAGCATTACACTGTTGGATCACATTCAACTTACAATCAACAATAATGCTGAGATCTTTTTCACACAAAGTACTGCTGAACCAGGTATTCCCCATCCTATACCTGTACATGTGGTTTTTGTGGCCTAAATGTACAATTTTGCATTTGTCTCTGTTGAGTTTCATTACCAGTAATTTCAACCCACTTTTCTAGTTTATCAAGGTACTTTTGAATTCTGTTCCTATCTTCCATTGTGTTAGCTATCCCTCCCAGTTTTGTATCATCTGCAGATTTGATAAGAATTCCCTCCACCCCATCATCTCAGACATTGATAAGAATATTGAAGTGTGTCAGCCCAGGACTGAACTTTGCAGTTCTGCACTTGAGCCCATGTTCCAATTTGAAGTGCACCAACTGATGTCAATCTTTCAGCATGGTTTTCCTATCAATTATCGAGCCATTTGATGCTGTTTCTATCTATTGTGTGGGACCTTATTAAATGCTTTGCTGAAATCCAGATAAATGACACCCACAGCATTCCCACCATTTACTAAACTAATGACTTGATTTTTTTTTTTTAAAAAAGATACAAGATTAATTTGGTAAGATTTGTTCTTGACAAACCCATGCTGGCTCCTACTAATCACTGCATTATCATCAAGATACTTGCATACAGACTCCAATATGTTCCTTTCTAATATTTTTCCTGGTATTGAGATCAAGCAGACTGGTCTGTAGTTTCCGGAATCCTCTTTTTTGCCCTTTTTGAACAAAAAGAGAATGTTTGCTTGTCTCCAGTCCTCTGGCACCTCACCCATTCTCCAAGATTTCTCAGAAATGATGGCAAGTAGTTCTGTGAATATGTCAACAAGTTCCTTCAATACTCTCAGATGTATTTCATCTGGCTGTGCAGATCAGAACTCATTTAGGTTAGCTAGATGATTTCTGACTAACTCTTTATCAGTCTTGCTTTGCAACCCAGATTCCTAGGCAATATCTCTACTCGATGCATGGAAGCACACTGTCCTCTTTTGGAGGAAAAATAAGCAAAATAAGTATTGCATTGGTCTGCATTTTAATTGTGATCTGTTAGCATTTTACCACCCTGGCTGAACAGCAGTCCCACATTTCCTTTGTCATTGACTTGCTTTGAACATAACTGAAAAACTCTTTTTTTGTTGTTGTTGCTCCTTGCTTGACTAGCCAGTCTCAGTTCATTTTGAGCTTTAGTTTCCCTTGCATTATTTCTGCAAGCTTGGCTTCCTGTCTGTATTCTTCCTTCCATTCTTTATGCATCCTCTTTTTTCTTTTTACTTCTTTCTCAAATTTACTGTATAGCCACCTTGGTTTTTCCAGGTGTTTCCCATGTTTCTTGATCATGCAATTGTTTGTATTGTGCTTTTAGCAGTTTCTTCTTCATGAAATCTCACCCATGTTGGGTGTCTTTTTCCTTTGGGATCTTTAGCAATGGGATTCTGTCCAGTACTATATTTCCCTCAGCTGACTGTATTCTTCTTTGGCATGTCTCTCAATCATGAACTCTAATATTACCTGGTCACTTCCTTCTAAAGTACCACCTGCTTTTGTTCCCTCTTCCCTCTTGGTTAATATCAAATCCAGGATCACTGATCTCCTTGTTCCTTCCTCCACCTTCTGATAGAGCAAATTATCTGAAAGACACATCCAGAATTTGTTGGAGCCTATGCTTAACAAAGCTAGTCTCCCAGCAGATAATTGAAGTTCCTCATAACTGCCAGTTCTTGCTTCTTGGAGATTTCTGAAATCTGTTTCAGAAAGAAATAGTCTACCACCTCATCTTGGTTTGGTTCCCTGTAGTAACTGCTGCTGCAATGTTGTTTTTATTTCCTTCTCCATTTATTTTTACCCAAGTGCTCTCCACTGGTCTAGTTTGATCACTCACATGGATTTCTTACAGGTGAATTTGTCTTTGGCATAGAGTGCTATTCCCCCTCCTTTTCTTCCCCATCTATTATATCCAATTTTTCCAATTTTCTAGGTGTATTTCTTGACCTAGATTATGGGCCCATTTTATCATTACATCTTTTACCACTTCTGTTTCTAATTCTTGATTTAAGAGGATCTTACAGATTTGAGAAGACAGATGGTCCAGTTTTTCAAAAATAGCCTTTTCAAACTCATTTAATTGTTTGCTTGATTCAAACACTTCAAGCTTTAAGTCCATTCTGAACCTGTCTCTCAGTTGTAAGTAGAGGAACCATTGACAATTCAAACCATCAGCTTCTAATTCCTCTCTTGTCTTTAGTCTAAAAAGAGTTTTATCTGCCTCAAGAATATCTCCATACTCTTAAGCCATCTTTCGTTCAGATCCTTCTGTCTTTCAAATAAGGCCTCATGTGGAGATAGCCATTGTGGAATTCTTCTGTAAGTTTTCCATTTAATTTTTAACCAGATTCCAAGTAATGAACGTCTTATGAAATGATGTGAAAAGTCCTTGTCGATCTTTGCTTTATTGTATCAAAGGTACACATGCCAGCCAAAACACAAGTATGGTCCTTCTAGCTTCAATAATCTTTCATTCTGTAGTGTAATCCAGTCTGTCAGCCATGTCAATCCATTAGCATAATAATAAAGTTTTATGTCAGGGGCTCCACATCCACTTTTCTCTTTTCTTTCTATTAGTATACTCCACTTAATTGTTGGCTTTTTTCCTTCACAAATAAAGTTTGATAGATCTTTCTGCCAGTCCTGAAAGCACTTATCATTTGTAATTATAGGCAGTTCTGAAAGAGATAATTCATTTTAGGAAAAATATTCAATTTAATCACTACAACTCTGCCCATTAGAGATATTTTTAATTTTGACCAATTCTGTAAATCATTTTTAATATCATCCATATTTTTTGTAGTTGTTCTCAAAGTCCATTGGTTTGCACTGTAATCAGAATAGCAAGGTATTTTATCTTCTCCAATTTGAATCCAGTTGTTTTAAGCAAATCCTCCAGCTCCTCTTTCCTAATATTTTACATAAAATTTTCATTTTTTTAATTAATTTTAAATCTGGCAGCATCATCAAACGTTGTAAGTATATCCATCAGTTTTTCAATACTTTGTCTGAGATCTTCAGGAAAAATGAACAAATCATCTTAAGCTTATATGTGTATGATGATTTCTGAATCAAGCCAAGGCCAGGACAAATGGGTCTGCCTCAGTTCTCCCCTTCTGAGACCACAGTCCCTTCCTCACTCTTGTCCTCCCTTAGCTTCTTCCTTTCAAGACTCTCCTCCTTTACTACCTTCCCTAAATCTGCCCTTCTCCCAGATGTAAGGATCAGCAGTGATTTATATTTTCCAAGACTGTGGTACTGTTGGCACTAAGGTCAAGATGATATTATTGGTAGCATGTATATTCCAGGATTCAAAATAAGACTCTTATGACACTGTTTTAAGAAACACAGAACTTCAAACATTTATTGTAACACTGTTGCTTTAAATGTGTTTGTATCTCAAGGTTTATAAACAGCATATCGTTCTTCTCTCTCTTTCAATTCGTTCACTATCTTTCACACACCCAATTTCTCAGTTCTCTCCTCCACAGAGCTATTCAAATCTCCAACCTCCCTCAAGCACACCACAAATCACGCTCCCTTCAATCACTCTCCAGACAGTTAAAATCCATTATTTTCCTCTTCCACTAGCCCCTTCCCTGGGCTATTCAAGGTTCCATTTCATCAACCAATCAGCTTAAACACTCAGTTGCCAAGGAGGCTCTGTTGTCAAGACCCCCTCCCATCAGGTTCGTCACACCATGTTACAAATCTTTGACCACATTCTCGGGCTGACAGGAGGATCAATCCACAATGCCTGGGTTTGATCCTCGTGCCAGCTGACGCAGGAGTCGTTCTCGAGCTTGATGTTAGAAACAGTTATACTGACTCCCTGTCCCTCTCGTACCAGTTTTTGTTTTCTCCTGCGTGACAGTAGGACGCATTAGGGTCCGTCTCCGACTAGTAGGGTAAAATAGCTATAGAATAGTTTAAAAAAAAAGAAAAGAAGAGAAATTAAATAAGAGCTTGCGAAGGGGAGTGAATTAAAAATGGCTACAGAGAAAAATGTGACTGGGAAAATGGGCCTGGCAGAGGAGGTGATCCGTAGCGCCACAGTGTTGGGCTCGGTCACTACGAAACAAACTACCGTTCAGAAGACCGCCGCAAGGCAGGCTTTGGATGAGGTGCTCGGGGCTCCTGTTCAGGAAGCAAAAACGCAGAGTCTCTTGGAGGAAGAGCGCGCAGTGGAGCTCAGGAAAATATTCCTGTCCTCGAGTGAGAGTTAGGCGGATGATCTTAAAATGGCTGCCAACAAAAGGCCCTCAGAAGTGAAAAAGATGTCTGATAAGAAAGCAGACAAGAAGATTAAAAATAAGGACAAGCAGGGGGATAAAAAGCTCGCGAAATCTAAGGCAGGAACGCAGTAACTTACCAGCGAGAGTTCTGGGCGCCATCTTGGAAACAAGAATTCCAAGATGGCGCCTGGAGAGAAAAACAGCACCTCAGATGCAACGGACACTATTTTGAGTGTGGCGACACACGCAACCAATAGCAAGGCCCCGAATGTGACAGCGTTTGCGGAGGTGTGCAGGACTGCCGTGCCTTTAATGGTGGAGCACAGTGTAGCCAACCAGGCTGCTTTATTATCGGAAAGCTGGCCTTGGGAGTCAGAAATGAGGCAGTGTCTGGCCGGATGGCTAGCGAATGCGCCACAGTGAAGGCCGGACCCACAGTGGGAACCCTCTCAGGTATACTGGGGCGGTCAAAGCCAAAGACAAAATATATGTGATAATTTACATGGGGAAATGCAACAAATGATAAAAGACGCTGTCTCTGCGCAGCTCCAGGCAGTATTGATGGATCAACAGGGTCCAATGAATTTATCTCAGCAACGTGATTTCCACCCACAATTAATTAATAGAATCAATTGGTCTCAATATGCACCTGAGTGTAATCAGGACAGAAGGGAGCAGCTGGCCGAGAAAAGAAAAGTGGATTATACTGAAGGACCTAGGGCAAGCACAGTGGCAGTGATGTCAAACAGAGAAAAGCAAAGCTTCTCTAAGGAAAAGTCTATATTAAGAAATGCATCCCCCTCCCAGTCAAGGGAGTTTGGTAAAGCCATACCTGAGGGGGACAAATTTAGTGACGAGGATATGGATCAGGAAGAGGTGATCAAAGTGGAGGAAAACAATGACCAATGCTCTGATATTGAGGAGGAGGATAAATCTGAGACAGACAGAATGCTTGAAGCTGATTTCTTTAAGGGTACTTTGAAAAGGGTGCTTCAAACATTAGGTCTGGAGTGTGATAAAGATGAGCAAGGGAAAGGAGGCAAAGACTGTAAGTTAGCATCGGTGATTAGGAAAAAAGAATTTAGAAGCATGGAGTTTCCTCTGCCAGAGCTATTTAAAGATGTCATCATGGCAGAGTGGAACAATCAGGAGTGCTAGGAAGAGTTTATCATATAATCATGAATTGTACTCTTTCTTGAAAGAGGATGTAGAATTCTTAAAGGTGCCCCCTGTGGATGCTCCAGTTGTGGGTTTGGTGTCAGGTGCGATTGTTCCCAGGGAGGGAGACACACAGTTAAAAGAAATGAATGAGCACAGGGCAGAATCATCCTTGCGTAAGGCTCATGAGGCGGCCTCTGCGACAATTAAGGCATCAACAGCTGCTTCAATGTTTGCGAGGGCAGTCATTGGGAAGCGGACCAAAAGGCGCAC